>UELU01137331.1:0-15946 GCA_900490025.1 Megastigmus dorsalis
GAGAGAGAGAGAGAGAGGTAGAGAGAGGGAGAGAGAGAGAGAGGAAGGGCGTAATAGTTGGATTTAGAGTGGAACCAGATGAATCGGAAGGGATTGGGGCTTTTTGACGGTTTATTGCTGGGAGAGTGAAGTGGAGCCGAATGCATCCATCAAAGGGTTACTGAATTTTATGTATAGTTTATTAAATGGGTGTGACTAGTATAGGTTTATTTTACTCGGTAAGCATCGTGATTACATTATCATTTTTGGAGTGAAATATTCTGGCGGGTGAAAGTACTATAATAAGCTTATGGTGCATAATTATATGACACATTAAACTTCAGAATTATTAATGATAAGTATTTATAGTATATTTTTTCTGCCTAGAAATTTTACAATGCAAAATAAAGTAAGTACTATGTTTTCAATCACATCAACATAAGTTTATTAAAGTCCCCAAATGCTATCATCAATTCAATAATTTTTCTCTCGTACTTCAAATGTTGTAACGGAGTTTATAATCATATTTTTTTCATAAATCGCATTTGATATATTTTCTTGAATTCGGCTGAAGGAAAATTCTACGAAAGCAGGGACATTCAGCGAGAAAATAGTTTACGACAATAAGTATTAAATAAACAGTATCAAGGATTGAGAAAAAACTTATGAAAACATAAATGTGACCGGGATATAAGGTCATTTTAACAGACCAGAAAATTTTAAAAGAACTGTTCGCGGCGTGCCAGCAAGAGTATGCAACCAGGGCAATGGGGATGGGTAATATTGTCGTGATTATCATATTGTGACAATTACAATGGTCCCGAGCTCGCACAAATGCAGAGGGATACCACGTATACTTCTACAATTTTCTTTGTCTTACTTTAATTCTACTTTACCGTGACATATACTAAAAGCAAACCTTTAAATATCAAATTATTTGCTGATCATTTTGGTACAACTTATTTGGCACAAAAATGCCCATATTCCCCGTGTTTTTAGTTGTTACAATACCGAATAGTGGTTTTAATATTAGATCTGTTGCTACAAAATGATAAAGCTAAGCATATGGATTTTATAATGATCTACGTTACTGAAGAGGTAAATAATCACGCTAAAAGTGGAAAAATCAAAGCGCTTACCGACCGAGAAATGCATAAAACATTACTCCATTAACAAAAAAATAACAAAAACAAGGGATGGGGGGATTGAAAGTGAATGTTCGCTCGACATTCCCGTATAATAATTTCGTACCCCAATCGTTAGCCCGTCTGATTTGCTATCGATTGAGCCATGCTACCTGTATTTTGACCAAAAAAACTTATAAAAACTTGTCAAAAATGACGGCAAGCTGACTTTCCCATTTTTGGGAGGTGAATCGATTGCGCCGGGTCTCGTTGCCTTAAGTATTATTCCGAAGGAGAGGGGTGAGAGGGATGGGGAGGATCGGAAGGGAAATTTTTTCCACTTCGAATCCCACCGACTAGGAGTGGAAAGTTGGTCACGGTGCCGAGATACGGGGTTTTCAAATTTTCCTTAAGAAACAACCAAAAGTTGGATTTCCCCAAAAAAAGACCAACCCAGAAAAAAGAATCTTTTTGAATTAAAGGAACGTTATTTTATGAAATCAAAAAAAAGTTATTGTGTTGATGAAATATTTAGTTTCTAGATTGATAATTTAATATGTCAAAAGAAAGTTTGTTGTGAAAATTAAATTTTCATGCTTAAATTTTTTTCTCAGTACTTCGTACAATAAGAAATTAAATTCCCTCGCAGAAGCGGATTCCCTTTTTGGTCGAGAGCAATAGTAAAATCGTTAATGGATATTTCGATGATGAACTCACCCGTATTATTGACTCGTTTGCCTCCTTTAGCGGGCCAGCCGACTGACGTGCTCGCGTTCGAGGTGAAGCTGTAGAAGGCGTAGAGCTGCGACCTCTCTGTATTCTCGTTTATCCTGAAATAGAAACACACTTATATAGTTTGAGCTTTATATGACGGATCGTATAATGCAGCACAGCGCTATAAATACTTCCGTGAATATCTATATACGCCAAGTAAAGTGAAAATGGTAAGCTTGATGTTTATTATACCCGGTAGGATTTAATGCTCGCGCGTACTGGGGGTCTTTCAACCTCCTCTTTTTTATGCTACTCTCGTCGTTGCAGGAGAAAGGAAAAAAGGAGCCCGTTAACGGTGAAATTAGAAACTGTTAATCAGGTTAAATGAAATTTTTCGTTAGCATGCGACTGAAATTCAAATAGATGCTCGGAAGTGAGATGAATTTTCTCCTTAATTGATCGAAGAATCTAGCCTACGTCTATTGCAATTTCACTCGTGGAAGATTTTTTTTCATAGTTTTCACCGTCGTTTGTGTTTTTCAGGATTTAGTTACAACCTTTGATGATGTAATTATAATTCAATGCGCTTATACTAAAATCTAAATGGCTTTTCTAATGCTAGACATCATCTATATCCACAATTAATGAACTTTCATTTTAAAAATATACCCATCAGCTTGATTTACTGACTCGTGCTATTTTCACAAACGATGAAACGAAACTGATTGTTTCAATATATTATATTACGTGCAGTCAATTGCTGCACATAATTGAATTTGAGATGGATATTCAATAAACGTCTAGATCCAGTACTCCGCGGATCGAGTTCGTATCGTTTGCACTCGCACCTATCGAACCTTCGTCTACCATCAAGTCCTAGAGGAAATGAGAGCAGCGGGAGAAAAAGCGAGCAGCGCGAGAAATGAAGAAGCAAAAATGAAAAGCAGACAGCTCGAATTAGAAATGAGGGAAAATGGTATATACGCCGGCTCCCGGCTAGCCACGGAGGTGCTTCTAATTCGGTTATTCAGTTAAGAGGTTGAAGCGTGTGCCCGTGTACTCGAGTTAACCCCTGCGCCGTCGCCGTCCAGGATCAGAGGTTACTTCCAGACACTCGTAACTCCTAATTGTATTTGCCCATAATAAATCTCTTTCTCTCTCGCGCACACGCACACGTACTCTCTTTCTATATTATATATCCTGCATCACCTGATCCTCTATCCCTGTACATCCTCGGCTTTGTGTACATTTACTTGATTATAGATAATTATCCCTCAAAGTTATTATAAATAATGATAATTGATCCCCTGCACTATAGCGGAGGGGTAATAATGTACACATTAATTAAATTATTTACTTTTAAACTCAGGATTTATTTTTATAGTCGCTGACTCATTCCAATTCTTTCCTACAAAAATTATAAGAAAAAAATACATTGATAAAACATTGTCGCTGTGCCGAGATATCTTCCCAGTTCACATAAGGGTGTTAATTTAATATGAATAAGCGTTTAAAGGTATTTTAAACTAAATTAAATTATTGTAAATAAAAGACAGTAATTAATTAATAATTGGTAATTAATTTAATTTGCTACTTTGAACTCTTGCGAAATTAAATATGCGGTTCTTTCGTTACAATAATCAAGGTACAAAAATAAACTTTCATTAAAATAATACGAGACAAAAATATCTTAAGAAACAAGAGGCCGTCAAAGGGACTCGGTTTGCTCAGACTCCTTACTTTCTATAATAAAAGAAATCCCTTTTTTCGGATGGGAAGGCTTTACAGGTTCGTTACTTTAACGAACTTCTTCTCGCAACGCGACCAGAATTCTCGGACCGGAGTTTACGCTGCTGGCGGATTAGGCTGCGCTATCCCAAGACTCCCTCTCTCTCGCTCTCTGTCTCTCTCTCTCTCTCTCTCGCTCCTCGCTCTTCCACCTATCGAGCAGCTGTGCGCCAGCTTCGTACCGCGAAATCCATTAATTAAATTAAAAACATCGCCAATTAATTAAAATTAATTGAGGAGGACGGCGAAAAGCAATCTGGCTTCCGCGATTAGGTGCAGCCGAGTCAAATGTCAGGTCTGAAAAGCAATTTTAGGTGCAAAATCTAGATGCGCTATGATGCGCGAAAATTGTTACATATATATAATTTTAGAACGCTCAAAATTATTTTGAATATAAAATGGAATGTAATATGTTCTTATTTTATTTGGTTAAAAGATATTTTAATTTAATTAATAATAAAAAAGGAACGAAAAAAAAATAACTATTAGCAAATAAAAATCTAGAACTAAGTAAAAGCTATTATTACTTTGCAAAAGCGCAATAAAAACTTAATGTTTCTCTCTTTCTCGTGAATAATAGCTTCCGGATAAAAATACGCAGAAATTACGCTGAACCGTCGGAAGAAAATAAGGCGTTTGACCAATGTCCCGCGACTGCAGCGCAACTCCTATACCGCGTGTAAAAACTTTTACGCATTCCATGGCGCGCGCACATTCGGCCCGAGTACGCGAAGAGTATAGAGACTTTTGGTCGTTAGCGAAATTTGTCCCGTTCGAACAAGAACTGCACAATTGCTTGTCCTACCAATCCGAGGGACGATAAATCAATGCCGTTGACGTCGGCAAACAGAAAAGTTGCCCCTCCGACTCTCGTCTGACGAATACCAACACCGGATGAGAGGAAAAATAATAGAGTGCGGACGCGAGAAATGGAAGCCCTGGCTAAAAAAGCTTCGCAAAAAGCGTGAGCTTTAGAAAGTGAACTAGACCAGATAAAAGTATTTCTAATTACATCCTTTTCAAAGCTCGCTTTTGTGGCTTGTAGATATATTTTCTGTTGTACTGTTTACTATACATAATATGATGTTGATTAATAGTATTACTGCGTTACTACTAGCACAATTTGCCAACTGTACGACTATTATCCTAGCTATGCAGCAAAATTGTTTAGTCTAAATTTGATTGTATTAATTATACAGATCTAGTAAAAGTTATCTGCTCCATATACTAGTCAGATTGGGTCTACGTCGTCACGATTTCGAGAAACCTTATATTAAGCAAATAAATTGAATGAACAGTTATGACGTTACATTGCCCTATATACCCTAATAATTAAACTTTTTTTTAATAAGTTTAAAAAACAAAACAATAGAAGTACAACGAAACAAATAAAAAAAGGAATAACGCTTAAATTTTCTTAGAATAAGTCAAAGTTCGCCACACTCTCGGCACGTCTCAGTCGACGTTAAAAGTATCCGAGCGCACAAGAGTAGCATTTTCAACGAACTACAGTTTTTTTTGCCGAAGGGGTTGAAAAGTGAGGATCAGGCTGCAGAGATTGGTTAGACGAGTAGGTGGTAAGAGGGCGACAGGAAAGCGCTGCTAATTTTCTCGTAATCAGCGGAGTCACCGGCTAACCTCATAATGCGATGATAAATATTTCAAAAGCTCCCCGCTCAGCCTTCCCAGCGCGTCACTCACTGTGGTCGACGACGTTGCTCATTAGCGTCTGCGAGGCTTGCCGCTCCGCAGCTATAAGCGACCTCGAATATCAGCTTCGAGTGGATTTTATGCTCGTTAATGGAAGAATTAGCAACCCTAAAAATTACCGACTGTATAGGTCTTCTTTTTTTTGTTGTTGATAGGCACTCGTGTTGTGTTACTTTGACGTTGGGAAAACGTGCGGCAGAGCGAAATGACGCTCATGGAGATCGATTACCTCTCTCCCGTCGGCGCTGTAATTTTCAGTTTGCTTCCGCGGCGTGCTCAGCGGTTTTGGGGGAACTTTTCATAATTAGTGTTAAAGTGCAAACTTCCAGTCCTTGAAGTTTTGCTCGGCGCGGTTTTCGTTGATCTCGCAGAAACCGACACAGCGACGATATTCACCGTAATTATGTTTTAGTTCTCGATAACGTTGCTGCTTCCCCGAGACCTTTCAAAAATTTAAGCACTTTTGAAGAGAATCGATTTTCAAAAAGATTTCAACGGGAAAGTTTGCGGGAATAAGTAATATTTACTGTATCGATATGCTTTATGTAATTTGTAAAGTTGTTCGAAAATGATAAGGACACTGCGCTAACCTTATTTAAAATTATAAATCGATTTCTCGCGTGAAAATGTAAGTATTTTGGATATTTTAATATAATACAGGATTAAAATAATTAGGGATTGTTCTGAAAAGCGCGAGTGAGTATAAACTCGGTTTGAAAATTTTTAATTACATTTTAATCGAGGGAACTGAAAAGTTCCATCCTCCAATATTTACTTTATCGCCGATTTCGGATTTCATTTGGTTTCAATCATTTATTTTAGAGATTGGTAAGAGATCAAATATTTGATAGCTGAAATCTCATTTCTCTTCTACTACATTGGGATTGAAAATGTATGCAGTCAATACTAATTTCTTTTTCTGTTATTTCGTTGGATTAAATTTAAAGTTGCTGTATCACAAGTTAATTTAAATAGATTACCAGACCATTTTTATGTAATTATAAGTCATATCCATTATTTTTAATATAACAATAATTACGAAGTATTAAAATCAAATACATCTAGTAGAAATACTACTTCTCAATAATTTATATATATTGAAAATAAGGATTATATCTTATACTTGAATTATGTATTGAAATATTGAAAATAGTTTAGATTCTTTGAGAAAGCAAAATAGATATCAAATCAAATAGCAATGGTATGTTAACCGTACATGATGGAAACTGGAAAGTAAGACATATATAAGCCGCAGTTAATTTCAGAGATTTAATTTGTTTAAACAGATCCTACGGTTTAAATGTATAATGTTATATATGATATATGCTATTTTGCAGTCTATCCCCTGCACGATTTAGCTGTCATCAGCTTATAAAACGCCTAATTTCTCACTTCACATTCGCATCCAAACCCACGAATCTTATCAAATAAAAAAAAACTGCTTGATCAACTAGATTGGGTAGGAATTTTGGCTCTGCACATCGAAGGGCTGCTGTCATCAATTGAAATTGCCATTGGAACAGGTATAAAGCTGTTAATCGGTATGCGGCAATCGAGAAACTGGGAGACGTAAGTTTGACTGAGCTCCAGTTCAAATCCACGCCAGAGAGGAAGAGAGGGAGGGAGAGAGAGAGAGAAACTCGCTCGTTATCTCGCACATTCGAATGTCTTAATTACGTTGTATGCGCAGGACGGGGGCCGGAAGGGTGGGAAAAGGGCGTCTTTGAGCGGCGGGAATATCAATGAGCTCTGGTCTTCGCCAGGTCCAAATTCGCTTTATCGCATAATTCAGCCTTATAGGTATACGTCGGGGAACTGGTAATCTGCGCGCGTAGAGAGCGACGCGCACTCATTAGTGCCCGATTTCGAGATGTGAATGACTGCACGCTCGCTTAGCGATTGACTATTTTCGATGGAGCTACGAGGAACGAGCGAGCGCTCACGGTATAGTCAAAGAGGAAATTTTCCATTTTCTCCTTTCAGACTTCTTGGTCCGCAGAGATCGATGAAAACGATATATTGAATGTATTAAAATATATGATCCGAATGATAACAATAATGAATACATATGGGGATATTTGAATCCCTTATGAAAAATTTTGGCGTAAGACGCTTTTATTTTTTGCCACCAGATGTTAACCCTATAGATGTAAGATCTCAAAATCAACACAAAATATTTAAAAGTCGTATAATGTATTTTAGGTTTATCTACGAAAACCTGTATGTAAACTATAATATTTATTTCGAAGTATATCATTCGATTTCCATATACGCGCGTCTAGACTGTGCAATTATCAGCATAAATCAATCAGGACCTAAATAACGACGAGCTGCTTCAGCATCGCAGCCTCTCAAATAATCTCGTATATATTATAAAGGATACGCGCGCACACACAGCCAG
The DNA here is from genome assembly GCA_900490025.1 of Megastigmus dorsalis. Taxonomy (NCBI): domain Eukaryota; kingdom Metazoa; phylum Arthropoda; class Insecta; order Hymenoptera; family Megastigmidae; genus Megastigmus; species Megastigmus dorsalis. The sequence continues at coordinate 7,717 of UELU01137331.1, forward strand.
TCTTTCAGCATTTGCATCGTCATTAAAAAGTTGGCTTTACTCCCTCCTCGCAGTCAGAGCTTGCACGCGCTTCCTCTCTCGTCATCCTCTGCTTTCAGTCGCCGCTAACAACCCCTGGAAAAGATGAGAAGAAATATCCGACAAATAGCTAGTCTCGAGCATCCCCATCGTCAAATATATATATATATATATATATATTTATATGAGCTAGTCGAGCATTAGTAAAAGGAAAGAAAGGTCAGTGCGATAATGCGTCGCCTCCAGCTATCCATGTACGCGCAGTGCTCGCGCACACACAGAGAGAGATCAGCCCATTAAATTAGTATTGTTACATATATTTTCTCGAGGATGTCCCGCGGGTTGGGGTATAGCATGTCGCGAATTTGCGACGCCTCGTTATACTCAGCTACCTCAGGTGTACACATCCTGGGTAGAGAAATACAGAGAGAGAGAGAGAGAGAGAGAGAGAGAGAGAGAGAGAGAGAGCTTATCATTGCACAGGCGCACGGTGAGTATAGGTCGGCGCATTATTCATACGGACTGGCTCTTCGATTTCCCTCGGCGTTTTGTGTACTACGTGCACCGCCGCGCGACATTCCCATCAGCTGTGTATAGCTCTGCTCTGTCTACGTGATCGCTGCTGATTGAGGTGCAAACCAACACACGCGGCCTAGTTATCATACGAATATTTCTGGATTTTTTTTGAAGCTCTGGTTGAACTTTGGATTCAGCTTTCTTGTAATTTGTCACATTTTTTTTTAAATATATTATTTCGATTATAGCAAGTGAGATTATTCGCATGATTTAAAAATATTCTAGTAGTACAAGTAGAATTCAATGCCTAAAATCTAAATCTTAGTTTCATAACAATGTATGCTTCCTTGTAAAGGATGATATAATTGTATACTAATTTACAAACACATTATTAGAACGAAATATAATACAAATGCGTAGGGTAAGAAAACGATTTCTCGTTCAAGGATTATGCAATGGGAAAATATCTAGAGCATTTCATTTTGGAATAATTGCAGTAGCAAGCTTAATTTTCAAAAGAATCGTATTCTGAGAGCATTTGACATAACGGAATCAATTCGACAAGCTGAAAACTCGTGATTTAATGAGAAGAATCTCCACAGAAGTTTTCCCCCGATAAAATAATTATATTCCATTAAAAAGATAAGGGGATCGGAGATTTCTAGCGCTGCACGGACCCAGGCAGAAAGTGTGCGCGGTAATTGCCGATAATAATTAAGTCGCAATATAAGACTCATCGGCTTAATGACTTTTCCTTTATCTTTCCCCGCTCTTAATGATATTATACATAAATTTATGAATGTATAATGGACATGTAATTTTGTACAAATTGCACGATAATCACACATCATTATAAAGCTAGTGCAAAGCGAATAAACTTCTTCAACGGATGTTGCACGAATAGAATAGCGACCTTGCGAATGAATTCGACAGTACCTAATACGTACCTAAGTAGAAAACATATAATTATTTAAAAAAAAATTCCTTTACGTACATTCTCATTAAAGCTTCAAAAAGAAGATAACAGCCCTATTTGAACAAATATCTCCAAAAATATTGGTTATCTAGCTCACTAATATACCTCAATTGTTTAAAAATGAAGCTCCAACCAAAACCTCATCCAATTATTACCGGTACTCACAGGAATTTCCGGTCGTTAACCCATTCTTTGAGACCCAGCATCATTTCCCTTTTCCGTCATTCCATCTGTCTATGTTCCTCATATTCCTCGGATGGCGAACGAGTCTCTCTCCTCTAATGTGCGTGGCTTTGGCATTCGACCGCGACGACAAAGGATTGGCCTTTCCACGGATAGGGGGGGAATCTCCGATGCGCACCGACTCTCTCCGTCCCAGCCCCCCCAATCGATCATTTCCCAAGTCCACTCCCAACCCGAACCCACACATCTGCACGTGCATTTCTTACTCTCACTCGGGCGTATATCCCACTGACGAATCGAATGCTTTATAGTTCAATCATCTTAACTGATGGGCCAAGTTTTTGCGAGTCGAAGCTGGGGCGGGGAAAAAGCCGGTTCCAAGTGGGATCCTGGAATCTCTCTCTCTCTCTCTCTCTCTCTCTCTCTCTCTCTCTTTCGCTAGTTCTCACACCGATATGTTGGCGCTTGCGCGCGCGTGCGAGTCTCTCTCTTTCTCTTTCTCCCTGCCTCTCGTTCACAAGTTTTTTTTTTTGCGCGTGTTTTCGTTCGGATAGGAAGAACGAATCGTAGGAAATAAATCCGCGATTGGTGAAAAAGTGCTTTTGACGAGGGGAATAGATTGCTTTTGCTAATCCCCATACCCCTTTTGCCTCTCTCTTTCCCGCCCTCGCTCTCGAATGTTCCAAAGAAAGTGTTAATTTTTTTTTCCTTCTAACCATGACTTTCAGCAAATCCCTCATTCGATTTAGATGCGGAAGTGTAAACAATGTTGGAAGCAAACTTATTTTGAATTACATTGCGTCTATTATTGTTTTACTTATGGAAATTTTTAAGTCTATGCTTATACTTTAGATATATTTTTTTATAATTCATATAAAAGCTTTGATCATTTTTTCATTCTTCATTTTTATAAATTCGTATAAATATATATATGTCAAGTTGGAGAAATAGAAGTCGATGAAAAGAATCGTGAGTAGAATTATCGTTCAATGTATTGATACATATTTACGGTGTAATATTTGGACTCAGTGTAATACCAATAATAGCTTGCTGAAATAAAACACAGATTAAAATGCAAGAAAAGAAGTTTTACGAATTGACTACATGGTTCTACATAACTTTCACGAACAAAGATATAGTTACAATAATTCTATTATAAAATAATACTGTATAAAAATCACGATATTTCCTACGTGACGCGTCATGCCAGACTGATTTGCGTAAATTTTTACATTATTATAAGCGAAGAAAACAATTTTACCTTTTTTCCCATCAAACACATTTTACACATTAAACACTATGGCACATTAAATTTCCCAATACCCGAGGATCAGACGATTTCAAGAATCCTCGCGTTTGATTGCTTAATTTTTTTCTTTTTTTCTCTCTCTTTCCCGCTACAAAGTTCCCTTTGTGAGCTGCAAAAACGTTGCAGCTTTCACTTAGCGCGCGTCTCTCGGCAGCGAATTTCGCCGACAAAGGGCCGCCGCCGCCGCCGCCGCCGCCGCTGCGCTAGTCGGAAATCCGGGCGAGAAGCGAAGCGCGCTCCGCGCGCAGCCCGACAGTACGCGAGCGCGGGGCAACCGAAAACGAAGAAGCTGCCAGGCGCTGCCGAATATCGGATCGAGTCAGCGCAATCTCCCTTTCTCTCTCGTGCCTTCTCGCTCTTTGCCAGTTGAGGAAGCTGCGCGACGTGCCTCCCTTATATTTGACTGCAAATGATGAGGACCGAACGGGGGCGTGCGCGGATCGTCGTCCTCGTCGGAGCCTAGATCGCGAGGAGGTGGAGGAAGACACGGAAGCGCAGAAACTAAAGCATAAAAGATCGAGGTGGTGCGCAGGAGAGGCGGGGGAAGGCGAGCTTAAAAGTAACCCCGGTGAAAGGGGATGAGAGAGCGAGAGAGCGAGAGAGAGAGAGAGCGCGGATAAAGCCTGAAAAGGATTTCCAGTCGGCCGCCGCCGTGAGTCGAGGCTGGCTCTGCGTGTGTCTGCAGCGTGCGTCTCGAACTTTTGCGGCCGAGAGAGGATCCTCTGGGATATGCTGGGGCTTTCGCGCTCTCTTCTTTCGCCGCTGCAGCTGCTGCGCTATACGGTTCAAAGACTCCGCCATTGCCATTGATACAAGTGTAAATATTGTGTGAATGCAGGCCGAAGTTGAAGTATCGGCGGGAGACGGGGCCGTGTCTTTTTTACTCGCTCTATGATATCTCGGCTCTGATCGTTGATCGAGTATTTTTCGCCGCGTCTTTTAAAGCTCTATTATGGATGTGCGATTAAGCGATACTTACTAGTCAAATCAGTAACTGTGACAAAAGTGTTAAGTAATATTACTTATTCGAGAATATGGAAATTTTTGAATGACCAATTGTTGTAAATATTCTTGACTGAATAAAACATTAACAGCGTTAAATTTTAAATAAAGGTTAAATTTTCAAAATTAAATAATTAAATAATAAATCAAATTTTAGAATAGGAGAATAATAGTGATCTTAACATGGAAAAAACTAATTTTAAAAATATGAAATTTTGTATTTCTTTAACTTTATTTATTAATTAATATGTAAACATAATAATAACACACTTTCACGGAAAAGTAATATGCAATTGTTTTCTCATAGTTGCTGATTTGAATAACTATTATCGTGTGCACATCCTTAAATTATAACGAGGTGTATCTATTCTGTAAGCAGCACTAGTTTGAATAATTGCGTTACTATATACTATTTTACTTGAATAAATGTAATTTTTTTCGAATGTTAAGATTACTTTTTTCTCTCGGCTTTACACTGCTTTACATTTTCATTTTTAAACCATAGCGCCTCGTGCAAAAACGTATTTTTTCCATGCAAATAAAGCTCATTGTAATCATAGCAGTTATAACATTTCGCATTTTTTCCTTTTAGCGCCAAACTATTTTCCATTCTTTTGCTGCATAAAGAAATGCTCCGTCGACACGCATTCAATTTTTAAAGATTCAACGCTGAATAGAATAACGTATGTTTCATAATATTGACGAAAGTTCCGTTGTATGTATATTACACCATTGTAGTTTTTATTCCCGCAAGCTGCACAAATAACATAGTTTTCCAAAGGATTTCTTATTTCTTGGCGCGTGCAGTCTAAAACAAATCTAGCGTCAATCCAGCCAGAGATATTCTAGACGGGAAAAAGGGGAATCAAAGCTGGGAAAGCGTGCGCACTTCAAATGATGGCAGTGCTCCTTCTATTTCTCTCTTGTTCTAACATCCCAGTTCCCAGTACAATTGCATACCTCATAGCGGTTTTCATTCCGCGGATCGAGAGGAGAGCTTTTTGCCTAGATCTCGCATCCCCCCCCCCTTCCTCTCTCGCTCTCCCTCCTTCGCTCTTGTGTTTTCATTCGCTCGAACTCGCTCGACTAAAGGCACCAGATAAGACTCATGCTCCGTATATTTTCGAGCTGGTGTTTCAGCCGAAGTAAGATGAGGCAAGTATAGCGAACTTTCTCTGGGACTGGAAATTCACCCGCGGCTGTCGATGCTGGAAGCTTTAAGCAATGTTAAGACTTTAGACACAGAAGGAAAACACTGGACCGTGTAGTGTACGAGCTTTACCCTCTCTCTCTCTTCTCTCTCTCTCTCTCTCTCTCTCTGGCAAACAGGATCGAGTGCAGTTTTGAGCAATAAAAAGAAGCGATATCCTCGAGATGCAGCTGAAAAATATTTCTATTTTATAGGGGGAGGTTAATGTTAATCCGGGGCGTTTTGTGCCTTTCGCTTTTAAGCACTTGCTTACCGAGCAAGCTCGAGCTCTGTTTCTTAGCTCCCGCACTGTGAATTATTTGAGAGGTTGGATATACTGCTCTGCTCTTAAGCTGTGCATATATACCGTGCGTTAAGTTTTTGTTTGTATTTCCAGACATTATTGCGGGCGAATGCATATTTTTTAGTGTTTTCGTGCCCTTTGCCGTAGGAGCTACAAGACAAGTAGCATTGTTTACAGTTATTACCCTAGTGTGTATATATACTGTTAAAGATAAGTTTATTATTTTCGTGATTTTTATTTTTCGTGTTTATTATTTTCATGATTTGTATTTTTCGTACAAATTGCAAAATATTAGACGATTATCAACACAATGATTGGTAGATGAGTTCCGAGATCTGTCAGGCAACGCATACTGTATATCAATATTGACTATTGTATATCAATATTGACGCCTGTGGCACATTTGAGATTTACATTTTAATCATCTGAATTCAATCGCAATATTATATCCTATAAGAAGCATAACAAGTATAAAGAAAAAACTATATTGCGCTTTATTCCAAGAACAAATGCCTAAAGCAAAAACCAATATCAAATATTAATTTCATCGCAGTGCATTTTCTTCCAATCACGAAACCTAAGACAAAGAATAGCAGGCAGAAAAGACATTTTTAATGGGTCGGCTTAAGCATAATAATATTTCTACTCACTCCCAAGGTGTTGTTTTGTCGGAGACATTTTAATTACCTCAAGTGGCAACTAATTTAAGCTAATAGTTTCTTTCAACGTCTTTTAATTAAGTCAATGTAGAAATAAAGTCAAAAGAACGAGCAGACTGTGAAGCAAGGGTCTTTCTTACAAAATTTTTCCTTCCCCCCATCCTAAAACGAAGCAGCAGCCGCAAAGAGAAAGCGAGCGCTTAGAGTTAGAGATAAGGCAGGGACCGACAACAATAGGAAAAGGAGGCAAGCGTCCGTGGAAAACAGACGGAAATAAGAAACGTACGGCGAGGTGTTGGGAGAATCGCGCGCGCATGAGAATGAAAGAAACCCCGGCGTGTCGTTCACGGCTTGTTTCTCTTGCTCAGCTCTCGCGGTGCATATATACAGTGGCGCAGGGAGCGAGAAAAGTTAATGTAGTTCTAGTGCCTGCAATCTTCCGAGAAACGAGAAGCCGTTTTATACTGTCAATAGCTTTATTGATGGAACTGATAAGGGAATGCAAGACTGATACCGTTATTGACTATTTCATGCATATGGGATGCAGTAGTTTCTTCAATATCACACTACTACACGTACTTATATCTCTTAGTGGGTTTCTTGAATCATTTTGTTTTCTTCAAATAAAGATTTTGTCCGATATCTCTATACAGTTTCTTGGAATTCATATTTTTTAGAAAAGCTGCCAAAGGTATATATTCGCGCAATCTAAACCTCCGACTGTGGGATTCATGAATGTTTAAAAAAGATTTTAAAACATCTCAATTTTAATGAGGAATCGTACAACATTATAAGATTATTTTTTGACCGCATGAATGACAATTAACTAAATCATCTCCCGAAATGAAGATACTTATTTATTAATACATTCTTTATTGACGTGATAATCATGCTTCCAATTCCTCGTAATTGGCAGTTCACCTTATTATCGAGCCACGTCCTTAATACTTGCAATAACTTTCGCTCCGGTGACAGTACAGTCTTCCCATCCTTCCTATCTCTTTCTCATTTTCTCCAAATCCCTTTGACTTCCTGCTCGACTTCTCTATCTCCCAATTCCTCCCTGCCTCTCTCTCTCTCTCTTACGCTCCCTCGGTTACTCGTCATTTTCGTTAAACTATCCTCTTCTCTCTGCGTCGCCGTCGTTTCTCCAGCCTCAGAAAGTCGTAGTCAAAGTACACGCGAGACGGGCTAATTGTTTTCATTATCTGCGCGGAATGAGCGCGACGACGAGCGACCGAGGCCTGTCTGCGCGCCCCGTCTATCCCGAACGCTGACTTCTCGAGTTCACTTTTATGGCTGCTTATTGTGGACCCGAGTAATTAGTTGGATCGCTCGGCCCCGTCTTTCGCGACGTTTTCCATCCCCGCGCGTCTTCCCGTCCCCTCTGACCCTCATCCCACTCGTCGCCCGGTTTTCCTAGTCTTATACGCGGAAATTAAATTCTCCGGCAAATTAGCTTTTTTATGAGGCCAGATAAAGCAAATAATAAATCTGTCATTCTTTGGAATTTATAAAGATCCTCTAACTATACGGTTCATTAAACAGTAATATATTGCTCTTTATAATAAACCTTATGTGCTATATGCTTTCTTCCACTGAATTTTTTCAATACTGTTCTCATATTGTAACAATAATGACTTTTTCTATTACTTTTCGGTATTTTTCTAATTACATCACAGAAGAATTACTTTAGTTTCAAGTTTTTTAATGCAAGTAAACAGTCAAATAACACTGATATATATAACATTTGAATTTATACACTAACGATCTACATAATAGCAGATTTTAGGAATACATATTCATCACAAGAATTGGCTGTAAAAACTACATTCTCAGATAATATCCTCACGATAAAATTGTACGCGCTAACAAAAATGATTAATATACAGACCTGCCTAAAAAAGTGCCGTGGAAAATAAAATTATAAAGATTATTTATCATGGCGCTATAGGTCTAGTATAAAATAGAACCTCAGCACTTGCCGAGCCTTATCAAGCTTTTAAACACATGTTCCTTTCTTATGGCCCGGTGTTATAAATGACAGCAAAAAGGAGAAAGAGGCGGGGGGGGG
>UELU01137334.1:0-82755 GCA_900490025.1 Megastigmus dorsalis
TATCCGCTATATAGAGAACAAGAATAAAACACTTTCTTCTCTCATGTATATATATATATATATATATACTGCATGTAACACGAGGGTGGCGAAAGGGATTCCCCACGCGTTATATACCCCTGCCTATGGGACGTTTGAAAATCGAGGCGCGCATCGTAATGGATTTATTATTGCGCAAAATAAATTCTTCCCCGTAATAACCCTAATAGAGTAACCATGGGCCGCCCCGCATGGCAAACAAGATCATCCCCCTTCTTGTCTATAGACTATGTAAATATGCGAGAAGAGAAAAAGAGGTGGAGGTGGAGGGTGGGATGACGGGCGAGAAAAGGGCGAACATGTATATCCCATAATTTGGAGTGGTGCGTGCGTATATAGCTTTATACGAAGGGCGGGGGGAATTGACTCGGTGTCTATACATGTATATACTGTTCGAGGTTGTGTATAGGGGAGACAGTAGACGGTGTGCGCAGAGAGGCATACAGACCACTTGAATTGGCTCAGTCTTTATATCGGAGGACGCGTCTCTCGCGGAGAACACATCTCTCTCTCCCTTCGTTAAATCCAACGCACTTAACGTCCGATTATTTCTAAATCAGCATAAATTGACTGCAGCCTAATCGCAGTTTCCGTTGCACTCTTCGCGCCTTTATATACACATCCATATACGAACCGTGTGTTCGCGCATTCGTATACCATATTGTTAACTCGATTATAAAATTCACGCGCAAGAGAGACAAACCCACCTTTGCAAGCCATGGTATAAAGCCTCTTGTTTTCCAGTACGAGAGTCTCGAAGTGATCCTGTAGGGCGATCGCGGCCCCGTGTACCGAGTGATACGGCGACAATGGACCGATCAGTTTGGCCAACACGTCGTCCATGTCCTCCTGCTTGATGCGTATTCTACGGGCCTCGAGCATGCGCGCGAACTCGACCTCGGCTGGCGTCAAGAAGATCGTCGCTGTACCGGAGGATCCTGCCCGGGCGGTACGGCCGATCCTGTGCACGTAATCCCGCGTCGAGGTTGGACCCGTGTATTGGACCACCGTGTCGACTTTCGGGAGATCTAGACCCCGCGATGCTACGTCCTGAAATAAAAAATGTCCATGCGTGCTTTTTATTGTTATTATTACATTATTATACGAATGAATGTTAATTGTAATGTTGGGTAATCGAAGGCAGCTTATCAAAACGATTATTATAAAAAAAAGAGAGATACACGAAGTTGCCACTGTATTGGTGCGCATAATTGAATGTTAAACAAGTCAACACATGTCAAAGCCGCGGATTCACGTACAAGCACGTGCAAATAAAGTCGTGTCACATCGACAGCTCACACACACACACACACAGCAAACGTTGGTACATCAGATCGATCGACGACGAGGAGTAAATATTTGTCCGGCGCTCTCTTGTGCAAACAGATATCGCGCTCTGCTATAACACACAACGGAGCCATTCCCCGCATCCTTTATACATATGCAGCGGCAGCACCGGCAGCTAACAGCACCAGCAGCGCGACTCCGACTTTACAAATGTCTTACAAAAGGCGGCGGCTCACCCCCGCACATATATACATTCCTCTTTACACATGTATACGCGGGTCGACGACGTATATATGTACATATATATATATATATTTCGCGAAGACGACGACGACGACGACGACGACGACCCGCTGCGGACCCCGGTGGCGAACGTTTGGCCGAATTCGCCCGTCTATCTATATAATGTTTGGGCTAGCCCCGGTTTTGTGATTTAGTGCCGCTTCGCTTCGAGGACCGCGGGGGGAGAAAAGCGCGGGGATTCCGAGATATGCCGCTATATATATATAGTCGTCCCGATGGGGGGAGTCGATTCGCGAATTCCTTCACGAAACCGATATCGTGCAGTGTGTGTGTGTATGTGTACTCGCGTCCTAACCCTCTTGTATATTTTGGCTTTACATCGCTTTCGTTTTGTCGAGCGCCTTTATATAGTGTCCACTATTTCAAATATTAATTCGAACGGATAAAATGTGTCCCAATAACCGGGTGAACTTAAGTGGGTGACTATTAGTTTGCTTTGGCTTCTACATATTTCGTTTTTTGGTGTGTCTGGAAAGTAATGAAGTGTAATTTTTATCGGTATTCGTTCTACTCTTTGTAAGATAAAAGCACATATGCTATACATCCATTTTAATAATTCAAAACTTTAGGGGTTCCGCAGCTGTCTGAAATAGTTTGAGACGATTGTAATGTATCTGTGAGAATTATTTGGTAAAGTTTTTTTACTACTCTCAATCCATAACTATAATCATTTATTATTCTCTGATCATTATATTATGACGTTGTAAAATTGCACATATTCGATAACTAAAAACTGGTATACGAAAAAAAAAAGATAAATTTTAAACTTGATTTAAATTCAAACGAAATATCAAACCAAAGAATTAAGGAGGTAAGAAGCTCGGCCACTGTATACCATAAACCTCTCTCGATATCGCGCGCCGATTAAGCCAAACGGCCGTTTAAGATCCAGCATTGCTCCTTACATGTACCCTATACATGTGTATGTATACACATAGGACTGCAATCGGGATGAGCTCGGATTCGAAACGAATAGCCCCTCAGAACATCTCACTCGGGCCATAGATCACAGGCGCCACCGCTGAGCTCAACGGGTCCGCACGATCCACTGCGCAGCGCCGATGAATGCCGCGTCGGCCGATCCGCTCTGAACAGCCGAGTCGCATATATACATAGGAAGCCTTTCGCCGCCGGTATTAATAATCGGACGTATATATACGTGGCGCCGATAACGTGGGCGGCGAGACTCGCGATCTCGACCGGTCTTTTATCATTTTTTCGTTCCATGCAGGGTAGGATGATACGCGTCCGCGTTCCGTTTAAGTAAGGCCGACCGACTGATAGGATGCTTAAAATTCTGACCGGGAGATTTACTCTCTATCTCCTTTTTCTTTGCGGTTTTATAATATAGTGCACATGTGTGAGTGTCGAGTTGGTTATACATGATAGACTTTGTTATCGGGATTTTTTTTTCTACACAATGATGATTGGATAGAATTGTTTAAATGTATTATCAAACTGTAGCGCATGGATAAACAGATTGAGCAAACTGTGCAACAATAAGGAAAAGCTTAATGCTTGTTTAATGGGTATAGTGGAATGTTTAAGCGACTGAGTTCGTGTGGTCTATATGATAACAGTTTGTAAATTGAATAATCTTAGTGTCTTTGTGTACTTTGTGAACAAAATCTATATTATAATAGATATTCCAGTAGGTGGAGTAATAGAAAAGCTCATGCTGTTACGAGTGGATGTCAATTTAATATTATTTATTAAATATTATTCAATTTATATTATAAAACTCAATGCTGAAAATCACGAGAATAACGATAATTCGAAGGTATACGTGCATTTCCCCACTTCGAAAACAATTTTTTAACTATACAATTCGATCCCAATAATGATTTTCCTATAATAATTTCCAAATCTGGCTGCGAGAGAAAAATCTTCATCTTTCGTCCCATTCACCGCGCGGCAGCATCTGTATTTCGATCACCGCAAAGGATCTATCAAAAAAGGAAGAGCCTCGACCCGCAAAAACGCAAAGCAAACAAGAGCAAATTATATTTTATTTGAATAAACCAATTTTCGTTCCTCTCCGTCGCGCGCAATAAAGATTCAACGGCGCGAATAGGGACCATCTTCCCGAGCCCCAATTACATCCCAAAAGCAGAATATCACCGTCCGAGCGCCACTATATAAACAACCATCGCCATGCTCCCACGTCTCATCGCCCCTCGGAATTGCAGCGATGATTTCGTGCACGGCGGCGCTCAGGGACACATCCACAAAAAATCAGAACGAGAGAGAGAAAGCGAAAGAAAATAAAGCAAACGGGTTCCTAATGTTAACAGTTGCTCGCTCCTCGACTTGAAGATGTTTCGTGCGGTTAGGAACGTTCGTGTGCGCGCGCGTGTGTGTGTGGATTCGATCGAGTGGATATATATAAAAAACTATCGATTCCTACTAATCGCGATCTGAACGGGAGGCAGTTATATACTCGATCGTCTTTTTCTCTGAGCTTTTTCTTCTCGCCGAGAGAGAGAGAGAGAGAGAGAGGGGGGGGGGAGACCAGAGAGAGGTAGATTAGTATATACACTCGCCGAGATAAAGATTATTTTGTCATTCGGAAATCCAACGTTTGATAAGTTGCTCGATTTTAATATATATATATACAATCTATATCGATTCGTCGCTGATGATGAAAAATAAATTTGCATTTTTAGTTTGTGACGTGTAGTCCGGTGCTTAATATTTGCTTCGTTTCGATTAACTTCTTCATTATACTTAATTAGTCTACCGTGTTACTTTTGAAATAGTAGTTTGGTCTTAATTGCACTGTGAAAAATTCCAATTGCGGCTCTACTAAGTATACGTGAATATATCGCTTGATTTATTAAATTAATATTGATTATATTTTCGAGCATTGCAATTACCGCCTGTAGCTGAAAAAAAAGACCGTTAAGGAAACACACAAACACTGAGCGCACAAATTAGTCCCAAATTAGTGTGAACCGTGCACAGATTGGGTCTCCCCTATACAAAATCGTAAAAGATCAATCGGCAGCGGTCAAATTATATAAAAAAAAAATCGAATCGAAAGCATTAATGACGGCGCGGCAAAAAAGAAAAAGAAAAAAAGAAAGTCAAAAAATCTTACGATAAGCCAATGACGAATGTGTCGAAATCCGCTGGGGCACTTCTCGCGCGCGGCGTCCTCCCGATCTCCGCGACCAATTACGCTCGATACACACATACACACAGACACGACCTTTCGTAAGTCAAAGGTAATGATAATTTTGTGCCAATGGCATTACGAGGCAATACACCTTACAGCGAGATGGTGTCTACATGGTAGTTCCCTCTAATGGAAGCTTGGGAACCGATTTCTTTTCCTTCGTCTCCCGACCGTTTTTATATTCCTTTAAATAAGAAGCTTTGTTTTTTTGCGTTCACTCTCCTCTTCTTGTTTTCTCGTATTTTATCGGGATAAATAATGTCATTATTGTCGATGACAGATCTCGTGATCATTAGGTGGAATGATGAACGAGAAACTGTTTAAAGGAGCCAACGCGGTAGTGGGTATCGGTAATTGCGATGGAGTTTCTAAATTACAAAGTGATTGGTGCGGGGACCGATTTTTACCCGAGATCGTGTTCTTTTTTTTCATATATCAATTAGCAGCGGATAGGTGAAGTCGGTTTCCCACAAATTATCGAGAACCGGGATCAGAAAAAGAAAAAAAAACTCGTGCCTCGATGTTATAATTGTTTCTTTTAATGTCGGATTTATTATCGAGGAAATAAACGCGCGACGACACGATGTGTGATTAATCAATGGAATTTCTGATTGCGATTTCCATTTGCGAGGAGATTATGTTTGATTATAATAATTTGAGAAATAGATCATTACGGAACATTAATTAGCTTTGAAGAAGTAGCTCCCAAATGATGAAGGTTTGATGAATTCAATATAACTATATATGCATTCTTTATAGATGATTTTTCGAAAGCACGATCTCCTTAACGTTATTTACTTTAAACCTGTCAATACCTATACCTAGTGAATTGAAGAAAAATAATTTTAATATATATAAATATACAGATACAGAAGTAAGGAATAGAATACCTATTATATACATTAAAAAAAAGTTTGCGTATATCAACCATTATTAATACATAACAAACAAAATACCGATTCGACCTACATTCGTTATCGGCACTAAACAATGCCAAACATCATATTTCAAAAACTAAATCTCCCACCAAACACCTTTAAATTCATTCACCATTCCGATATATACGACTTTGACCTCAATAAGCTCGAAAAAAAAAACCCCTTCAATTTGAGTCACCATTTTCGTCGAACAGACACTCGAATTCGAACAGAAAATAATAAAGAATGACGTTTATGCGCAAATACAATACGGTTTCTCTCTCTTTCTCTCGGATTATATGCGCGCTACCGCTTGGCAGCCCGAATGAATTACTGTCAATGAAGCAAACGAATGTCCGTGCGAACTCTTAAGTAATATCGGGCATGTGCACAGATTGCCGGCGGAAGAGAGACCGAGCCGCCCGCCTGCACACGACCACGGCTTAGAAAAGCATATACACATGCAGCGCGGCGATGATAATTATACTCGTTACGAAGGCCTCTCTCTCTCTCTCTCTCTCTCTCGCCGACGAAAGCGCATAATTCCTTTTTTTCCCTCTCTCTCTCTCTCTCTCTCTCTCTTTCTCTCCTCTTCTTTCCTGCGTTAGCCTCCATGCCGCGAGAGTCGGCGGCGGTGCACAGCGTGGGTCCCGGGTAGATATTTAATTTCGTCCTGAAAGAATAAGCCACGCGGGCTAATTTACAGCTCCGGTTGCCGCCGCCATCCTGACTGCGCTTACATCGCTTTTCATTCGCCTCTTTGTCTTCTTTACTCTTTTCTGCATCTCTCCCTCTGCCTCTCTCTCTCTCTCTTTCTCTCTACCTCTCTCTGTCGCTTTAATCTACCGCTGTTTCGCTTTTTTTTTTCTTTCTTTTTTTTGAAAGGATATTTTTCAGCGCGATTTTGCGGCGCGAAATTTTTTCTCTTTATGCTAATGCCGGGGCTTGGATGGAAAATTATACTGGAATTAGTTTTTTATTAAGATTTTTAAAGTTCTGCTTTTAGTTTAAAATAGAGATGCTCATCTTTACGAAAATAATTATTTTATATTGTGCTGTGTGTGGTGCTTTTTACGATTTAAAGTTCACCTGGAATACTTTCAGTTAATGTTTGTTATGAATCCATAGTTAACTTTTATTTAATCTTGGCATTCTTGTAATGATTAGTCATTTTTTTGTGAATATACGTGAATCATTCAGAAATTCTCTCAGTTATGTTTATAGGATTTCATTAGACATGCTAATTATCAGTTTTGTTTAAAAATCTCACATAATATCGATTATACTTTTGTTACTGTTATTACAGAACATGCGCTGGAGCATTAAATAAAGCTTTTAATTGAATATGAACTTACCGTACAGAGAAGAACTCCACTTTTTGCTTGTCTGAAAGTTTTGAAAACTTCTGTTCTATCTTTTTGGCTCATGTTTCCATGTAGTTTAAAAAATTCAACATCCACTAGTGGATCTGAGTCTTCATCTTCATCATCCACAGGCTTATTCAAAATAGATGCTAAAGTTTCGGCGTGATAATCTATCATATCTTGAGTAGCCATGAAAACCAATATTTTATGATTTCCTTGACCCTGAAGTAAAAATTCAATTATTAAATATATTTGTATAAAATTTCTTATGATCTAATGAAAAGTTAATATTTCTTACCTGACATTTCCCAGCGATATAGGCGCTCAGTGTGACCATTCTCAGTTTCGGTGGAGTTACAATGTAACTTTGCATTACACTTTGCGGCACAACTAAATCCTCATTAATCTCACTCATGCTTCCAGCAGACTCTTCGATGTTTTCCTTAGCAGCATCAACAAAAACAGGATTATGCAATGTTAAACCAGCTAACTTCTCTACTGCATGAGTCAACGTTGCTGACAGAAGAATAGTTTGTCTTTTCTTTGTTTTGTCACTGTTCGAGCTTTTCTCTTGTTGTGTCTTTTCTTTTTGATTATCTAATGCTGTTGTGGTCTCTGAATTTTTAAGCTCAGATTCATCATTTGAGTCTTCCTCTGAGTCAGAATGGTACTGTCTCCTCTTAACTATGTTTATTTCCTCATCAGAATTATCTTCCTCATTGCCTGCATTTATGTCTTTATTATTTTCATTATTACTAGTACTATTGCTATTATTTTCATTCTGTTGATTATCACCACCTGGTTTATTGTGTTGTCGAAGCATTTGTAAAGCATCATATCCTGAATTATCATCTGTTGATTTATTTTCAAGAGCAGCAATAATTCTGTCAAATTTACATTTAAATACATAAAAAACTAAGCTATTTTTCTGTATTACTTAACTTTATATTAATATAAAAATAATTATATAAATCACATACCCTGAAATATCTTTTTCATATCCCATGTCTAGCATTCTATCAGCTTCATCTAGGACAAAATATTTAATGTCATTAAGTCTTAAAGCTTGTGTGTGCTTGATGTGATCTAATAATCTTCCAGGAGTTGCAACTAAAATATTGCATCCTTTCTTCAATCTGACTTTTTCTGATTTCCTCTTTTCTCCACCTACTAAATAACCGGGTACGATCCAAATAAAAGACTGAAAATAATAAAAACTTAATATATTTATCTTGTGGCAAATAATGTACATTACTCAGTTAAAATATAAACTTACTTTTATCAATTTTAAGAAACATTCATATGTTTGAAGAGCGAGTTCTCTTGTAGGCACAACCACAAGTGCATTTATACCGCTGTCTCTTGTCAACTTTGGTCTTATACTTTGTAAAGTTTCAACAATAGGTAATGCATATGTTAGAGTTTTTCCAGAACCTGTCTGTGATCTTATTAAGACATCACTACCAGACAATATTATAGGAATTGCTTTTTTCTGGACTGTAGTCATGGTTTTGATATTCATATTTTGTTCTAAATTTGAGACTGAGTAAGCATGTAAGTTTAAGTCACCAAACGTTTCTGCTGAAAATACTTTTTCATTTACAGGTTTCACTAATCTTTGACCGATATTTGGAACTATTGGATTATTTCCAAATAATGAAGAAATTTTTCCACTATGGTGTGAATGTGTACGTTCTTTTACATCTTTTGATTCTTTTTTATTTATCTTGCCCCTTTCTTTTGATTTCTTTAATATTTTAGTAAAATTACTTTCATTATGTACGGGTACTGTATCATTTGGTTTTGAATTTTCATTTGATAACTTTTGTTTTTTATCCTTAGATATATCATTTGTTTCATCTGTACTTGGATTATTTTTAAGAAGTTTTGTTACCTTTGAATCATCTGTTTTGAAAATATTTGAAAGAGATTTTTTTGGCTCATTCGAATCAATCTTTCTCTTTTTTGCCAAAATTGTTTTTATAGAATTCTTTTTTGTAGGTTTAGTGAAAGATACTAAAGGTTTCTCTGTTTCATTATCATTCTTTTGTGTAAACTGAACTTTTCTTTCTTTCGTCAATGATTTGGTATCTTTTGATATTGCATTGGAATGTGCATTTTTATTTTTACGAGAAGTATCAGATGTAGGATTCTTTAATATAGATACTTTTGGAGCTGCTGAAGATTGATTGGCTTTTTGTAAGTTATTCGCAACTATGGTAGCTAAAGATTTTTGCTTTATTCTTTTCTTTGCTCCGACCAAAAGACTTTTTGAAGACTCATTCGATTGGAATTTCTTAAATGGTTTTCCTAAATTATGGCTTGGATTTTTCTTTAATCTTTTAATAGATATATCATTAGCAACTGTTGCAGAAGGCTATTAAAAAAAAAACGTAAAGACAACAATTAAAATCCAAGCTGTGTAAACAAAAATGTTTCCTTAACCTATCGCTTACCTGTCTTTTAGAATTTGAAGTACCCCCAGTGATGTTTAAACAAATATCCACGTCTTCCTTAACAGCCATTTTTCACAATATTAACAACAATTTTTAATTGTCTCTGTTATTTAACTGAAAAACAATCACACGCGGAAGAGCGGACGTCTATAACCTCAAAAATCACGTGTACTCGCGAAACGAAAACACACAGCTGGTGGCACATACACACACACACACACACTTTTGCTGACTGCTGCGGAGATAAGAAAACGTGCACACGTCGAGTTGATGCGCATGCGCAGAAAAATCCACGAGCTGAGCCAAGCAAACGATCCGTTTAAAATTCATCAGCTTCTTCTCATTATAAATTCGGGGCTTTATCTATTCTCGCGTTTAGAACGAAAGTGGTGTTCGTCGAGAAAACAACACACAGACCAAGCGATCGCTCGTCGCGTAATGACTAACGTTATATTCCCAGTCGAGTTCGATGTTGAAAACGTGTAAGATGTTTTCCCCAAGGTTCGCGTACGATTCCGTAGAAGATTTTGTGATTGTCGGTACGACTGAAATTATGGATTGTTGTGAATTTGTGATAATTTAGCAGAAGTAAATCACAAGTTACGATAGTGTTTTGTTTTTCGATCGACAAGAAGAAAGTTGTAAAAGAATAAATTGAGCCAAAGATAAACAGTTCAAATGCAATTATATAAGTCGCTGCAAGTAAACTGAACTTGTATAAACATCAATATTCGTAAAAAAACATTAATTTAGTTTTCTCTGCTGACCACTTCGACCAAGTCGAATTATCAGTATACGATTTCTCTCGTATAATTAGATTTTAATAGCAGCAATTTAATATAATTCGATTTAACTGTTATAAAAAATAATAATCAAAATGACTCGAATCTGCTGCATGAGTCTGACATTAGGAGTAAAACTCATTGGGACTTTTGGATTGGTGAGTAATGCAAGTAAATGCAGTTAATATGATAATACCTATAGAAAGTTCCAACTTATTTCAATTACATTTAATAAAAACAGCAAATATTATCTTTTATTGGATTTATTTGATATATTTTTAACACCAACTTTATCGTTAATTAAATGCAGTAATATACGATAATAATTATAAATGATAACTTGTTTGTAACAAAGTTTAATCTATTGTATGTTTTGAATTTGAAATCAATGATTGTCATTCATGAAGGCAAATAAAATGAATTAAAATTCCCTCTCGAAATCGCCAAAAAGGCACATGTCAGAAGCTAAAAGAGTCAATTAAATTGCAGTCCCTGTCGATCCTCATGATCAACATGCTAGTGAGCAACTTCTTCTCGACGAAGGAAGAAGAAGAATTCATAATAGCCCTGGAATCATGGATGTTATTCGGATTAAACTGGACTTACGTTATGAAAAGCCTGAAAGTTGTTGAGACAGGTAAGCCGGCATTTATTGGCTCGTCAATGTCACATGGCGCGAAACGCGCTGACAAAGAGTAAACGAACGTAGTTCTCCCCCTCTTTTTTTTCTTTTTCCTTTTTTCTTTTTTCTTTTCTTTAAAAATAACCTGTTTGAATTCGAAGCGTAGAAGTGGGAGTAAATGTAAGTAAAATGTTTTTCCAGCTCGCACACTGTTGACTTGTGTTCTTATCTACTCTGCGCTCTCTCTCGTTGCTAATGCTCTCTTGGCCTTGGGATCTCTTTTGGTGAGTCTGAGAACGTAGGAGATACGAAAATTCCGTTTCATTTACAAACATCGAAATTTCCATTGATAGCGCGCGGCGACAATTGACACAAATGTGTGTATTATAATTCGTTCTGCTTTCTATTATATAAATATATATACGCACATATATATAACGAAGA
The DNA here is from genome assembly GCA_900490025.1 of Megastigmus dorsalis. Taxonomy (NCBI): domain Eukaryota; kingdom Metazoa; phylum Arthropoda; class Insecta; order Hymenoptera; family Megastigmidae; genus Megastigmus; species Megastigmus dorsalis. Next base: position 11,393 of record UELU01137334.1, read on the forward strand.
TTGAGTAATTTTCCTGTGTTGTGCATAATGATCGAGATACTCATTATGCATACATTGTGGAAGCTTTTGTATTGGTATTTGTGTAATGTCATAAGACGGTCTCAAAATCCTAACAATCAACGCAAATCGTTCATTTTTTAAATATAAATAAGCAATTGATTAAAAGTGAAACGGAGTATACACTTTACGATGTAATAATAGCTGTAATTATTTATTTAACGAGTTTATCCATTTTACAGAAAAGGCCTAACTATGTTCTACCATGGATGTACATGCAAATGGTAAGCATAATCGACCAAACCGTTGCCCTGACTATACAAATAACGCAAGATGACAAATATGATGCACAAGACAGGTCAATTTGGTACATTCCCGCTTGCAGTATTTACCTACGTAAGCATCTATTCTTAAATTTGCATCTACACACATCACCAACGAAAAAGCAAACGAAGAAACTTTAAATCTATAAAATATATCTGATCACATATTAAAATGCATACTTTTGCGTTTCCTTTTCAGTAATAAGTTCGTATTTTTGGATGGTCGTCTCGTCGGCACGCAGAGAATGGTTATTGAATGCCGAAAATAATGATCAAATCATCGCGCCAGCATCGATACCTATACAAATCTCCAACGACTACAACATGCCGAAAACACCGTCATTCCTGTCGAGCAGCGTAGCGCTTGTTTACGATTTTCCCCAGCCGTTGCCCCCGCCAAAGTACGATATTGTCTAAGAGAAATCACGAAATCGTGCGCTTATTTAAGAATATCGCGGACATTTAGGAGTAATTTTGCACGCATAGCTTTATAAGATTTCACCGTACTTTATCGTCATGTAATATATCGGGGGAATTCGGAACTGACTCATTCAAGCGAGTGTTTTTCCTCGATTTCGCCATTTAATGCCTGTGCATTCGATACCAGTTATTAATACAAATAGATCTAGTATTATTTATTTATTTTTATACGAATACACTTGTTGTAGTGCACTTATCCTTTGACTATATAAATAAAGACAAATGAATTTGCATATTATACATTGTAATTTGTGTTGTTTCTTTTGGATCTTCATCAAAACCACGACGTATTTTATTTAAATAAGCTTGGAATTTAAAAGAATTTAAAAATTAATACTTTTAATACGGTATTGAGCTAAATATTATTTCAATAAGTAAAAATGTTATCAGGTATATTTTTTCTTGAATTCTAATTTCCTCTACCAGTTTAAAACGAAGTTGACAAGAAATACAAGAAGTACATTGAATTCAATAAAATCTTTAATCTTCTTGGCTATTAATATATTACACCTCTATTTAACTTCATATCACTTTATTTAACTTCATCACCTTATTTATCAAGAACAAATCTCGTTATCGGTTCTAAATTTAGTCTCTACATTACTGCAATTCTGCAATTTTGCGTCGAAACATTAGAAATTGTAAAAGAAATTGTATGCTCTCTAAAATGTATTTTTAACATTATTATAATATCTCGTCATTTTTCACGTTTAATTATTTATATAACATTTTTTCGTAAAATTTCGAGTTCTTATCGATACAAAAAATCAGCGATAAAAAAAAATCAAACATTAAAAAAAAAAGAGTGCACTTTGAATCGTTATCTCCAGGATTATCAGCTTATTCAATTTGATCGGCCGAGCATTTAATAAAATATATGTCGGAAAAAGAGACATCGAGTATTCCGTAAAAGATCACTTTAATACGACATCTGCGCGATCCAGCTAAAAAATTTCGCTGCGCTCGAATAACCGTTCTCTCTCTCTCTCTCTCTCTCTCCCACTCATCAAACTTTGATGAATCGATCCATTTTCTGTGAAAATTTAGAATGCCATTAGAGCGTCGTCGATGTATAAGATGTAAGTATAGGAGGAGGGTCAGGGTCCGAAAAAGCTGTCGTGTATACATTCATTATTAAGCTGAGGGTTTCGCGGGGCGTGCATCGAGTCTCGAGTATCGCGCGCGACGTAAAGTCGCTGCTCGACACGGCTACGAATTTTTCATCGTGAAATCGGCCCCGAAAAACCTCGGTATCGGGCATAAACCAAGAAGAGTGCGTTACATACGGAACACAGCCATCAACGAGCAAAGGACATACATATATATATAGGCACATAATGACACGAGACGCACGATCGATCCGAGTATATAGCGAGATGCGATAAGTCCGATATCCTTCCTCGATCTCTGCGCGCACTTTTCTTTTTTGTACGTATAAAACGTCGACTTCCCCTCATCCGCGGTGAGGGGGACCAGCCAACACTACATACACGATTCTTCTGCCCCTTCTTTTTGAAAGAGGATAGAGACAGAGAGAGGGAGAGATAAATCAGGGTTGGTATATAGATGCGGCGCTAATAGCCTGTATCAAATGCGGAGCGGATATTATAGAGCCGAGTATAGCGGAGAGCATAAAGGATGGCTCCGGCGCGCTTTAACGTCAAAATACACTTTTAAACTTTTCCCGGCATTTCAATCGGTCGATGCGTTGCTTATCCCCCCACGAGAGAGGCCGATATCCCGAGAACTCTTCTTCTACGTTTTTTTCCCCTTTCTAGCCGACCCGAGTGTGTGTGCGCGAGTGTGGCGTATAGGGCGCGGCTCTCTGTATACGCGGACCCGAGCGATTTGTTAAGAAATTACACCGGCTTTCCGCGATGTACTTTATCGCAGAGTGCGGTGGTGAATACGAGCCGCGCTGAAAAGTTATATGCGGCAGCGGCCGAAATTCGGGCTGGTTGAATAATAAGACGAATTCCAGCAGCTGCATTTGAGATGCTGTTTGCGATTTTCCATTTTATATCGACGACTAGCGAATGATTCGCTGTACGTATGTACCTACACCTTTGAAGATAAAACTTTAACTGTTATAATTTAAATCCAGCGAGTTTAAAAGCGAATCGCTTAATTAAACGAGTCGCGCAATCGCAAAACTATAGCGATCAAGCATTCCGCGAATCTCACCTCTCGCCGTAAAAGAGAAAACACGTTGAAAAAAAAAGGACGGTATCGAGACAGCTGCAAGAACGTATACACAGCAAAAGCACAGGCCGTCGGTAACGAGAGCGGATAAAAAGGAGAAAGAGAGAGAGAGAGAGAGAGAGGGAGGGAGTAGTGGAAGGAAGGAAAAAAAAAAGAAGGAAAGTCAGCGGAAGGAAGAAAATTCCCTCGTCTCGCGGGAATGAGATTTAAGCTCGGCGATATATATAGAGCTCCGCTCGGGGTGGCTATATACGTTCGGCGGCGTCTTTACAGGAAAGAGCCAAGTTAGTTTTATTTTACAATCCATCGGCTTCTCCCTGCAGCCCCGGGATTTTCGCCTCAACGAGGAGACCTCTCGCGACGACTACACCAGCCCCTATACGTATATACACTAGCCTCTCGCTCGCTCAGCTCGTCTGCGGCTGTCAACTAGTGTTTTAAAAGTTTGCGACAGCCTACAAATTGGCTCGCTCAGTTCTTTTTAAAAGCGGTCCCCGCAACGCCGCCAACCAACCACGTCGATCTACCCAACCCCCCTGCGCACTGCACATTACATATATATGTATATATACCGCAAAGGTTATTCAAGTCTTGGGTGTGTGTGTGTGGGTGTGGGTTTATACGAGGATTGCCGAGGATCGGCGACACGGGTACGGGAGTGGATATATTGAGCTATGAATTTTGAAAGAGTTTGTACATGGGACGAGGCAATTCGTGCGCGACGTGTTCTCCGTTATCATCAGCTGCGTTTATACTCGCAGGTTGACGATCTCGGTGCACGCGCACTTTTCTCCCAGTTTACGACGTCCTGGCTTCTTTCGGCGATGAGCTTAACTGACCGATCGACGCTTATACGCGAATTATGCCGATTATGTGCCGTATGTTATAGATGTACTGTTTTTTAAAGTATTATTTTAAATGTAAAGAGCATCGCGCGATTGCACGAGTGTTGCTTAAAGAGATGGTATATACGGCATTTTCATTGAACGGTGTAACAAACGTGAATCCATGCGTAATGCAAATGCCGAGCACAAAAATCTATAGTATAAACTATATACGTCTCGTGGAAATATATATCAATAAATCAGCTTCCGCGGAGAAGCATTTCGCACTGGCGTATTCGCGCGATAATGTACGACGGGGCGAATCAATGAAACGCCTGGAATTTCATCTGCAGCCAGCAGCAGCGGTAACAGTTGGTAGCATACGAGTCCTGTACACACACACACACACACACACACACACACACACACATATATATATATATAGAGTGAGAGAGACGCGGGCAATGAGGGACACGCTATACGGAATTGGAGCGTAATTATTAATCGATTTCGCATTAATTGTTTTCTGCTCACGACGCGAGCTAAGTGGGATGTTGTGTTCCGGTGTGGCTATGCTGCTGTATATATTCTCTCTCTTGCTCTCATCGACGTCATAGGTCGAAGATTAATTGCCCAGCGCTCGCACACCGACGCCTTTATCTGTGTCATACGAGCTGCGCCCAACCCCTTCGCCTCTTCTCTCTCTCTCTCTCTGTCTCTCTCTCGCGCGAGCGCGCAAAACCTGCGGTGGCACACGTCGAGAGAGCACAGAGTTGACACTTGTAAACAGAAATAATGCGCGCGAGGGGCAAATGACGCGGTATAATTCACTGATCGTTCGCGCTTTTATACGATTTTCAGGTTATAATAAATACTGATGATTTTTCTCATTCTTACAATTTCAAACCTTATATACATAGCTTAGTTTCGTTAGGTCATTATATTAATCCTATAGTCTCGTTCTAAAATGCCATTTCATAACTTCGGCAATCTCCCGTGACAGTGAAGCTCGGACATCGAAAAAAAACACAATCTATACGGAATAAGTCAGACTATATCGAGCATTCCAGTATATTAAACAATAAGAAATCCTTCGTTTATCGCGCGCGAGGGCATATACGAATGTATATATATATATATAGCAGCGAGGGTAGACAGTCGATTCGGCATTACTTTTCCCGGCGGACTGATTTTATTGATCTGTCGGAGCTGCTCTCTCTCTTTCTCTCTCTCTCTCTCTCTCTCTCTCTCACTCGCTCTATCTCTCTATCTCTTTCTCTGGTCCGATATATAGCTCATCGCGTATTTACGCAGGGCAACTCCGGAACTGAACGGCCCATAAAGCTAACCAATGCTAATATACCCTCTCTGTGCAGGACTCCCCTGCAGCAAAAAAGAGTCACAGCTACGCCGCCGTCGCCGTCCGCGGACACGATATATAGGATAGTCCGGAATCGGCTATAAACGCGTAACCGAGCCTAATTCGCGACGTCGGCGATCCGCTCTCTCTCTCTCTCTCTCACTCTCTCACTCTCTCTCTCTCCGAGTCATTGTCGATCCATTGTCCTTTTTGGCTACACACTATATACGACGTGCACGCGTGTGTGCGCACTTTTTCCATGCGCGCAGTGGGAGGGAGGGGGACGCTCGTGCATGCTGCTGCAGAGCGCAGGAAACTGCCAGTAATGGTCGTCTAAAAGGTCAGCTTTTCGACTCGGCGCACGGCCATTTAAATGTATATATAGCGGATTCGATTCGACTTTTTATTCCGCTGTTATATGTACATCTCTATATGTGTGTGCGTTATGCGTATGTATATATACTGGCACTGTCCGATAAATGTTCTGCCGTCGAGTTTGGGCTATATTATTTTATGCGCTAGCCGACGCGTGGATGGGGAGTTAAACAAAAAAAATAGTTGCTTGTATCTGCCAGTGTATCAAAGAATCATTTGGGGGAGAGATTTTTAAGTGACGCTTCATTCATGTTAAGGCCTGATAAAGACCTCGTTTAAAAGATCATTGATAAATTAAAGAATGTATAAGTTAATTATAATGAATCGATAGATTTTGATCTGAGGTTAATAATGCATCACGTGAGAATTACAATGTTTAATGTGACTGAAAATGTGAAATACCATATGATTCCGTATAAGCAATCTTATATATCCGTGATGTCACGCCCAGTTTGAAAAAAGATCTATATAGAAAGAAAGTATAAACACAAGAGCGAGCGGAGCTCAGTCGCACAAATCTCTGCCAAGAATTCGTTGTAGATATAGCGCAGGGATGAGAAGCCGAGCAATGTCTGTGCGCATCCCCTTGCCAACAATCTTATATGTATTCACTTCCTCGCCAACGAGATTCAAAAGACCGAAGTCTAAGTATAGGTATATATATAACGAATAGATCGCGAGAATATGTCGGCTGCTGCGTCGTGCGCATATATAAAATATCGAGCTTCATGTCCGTTTACTCGCAAATACTCTTAAATACATCTATACCTATATATATATATATAGGTATAAGAATATATAAGTTTGAAAGTTAATGATCATTTTTCGATAATGATCAAATTATGGTATAGTTGTAGTTTTGTGCAGATTAGTTTTAAGCATTATAAGGAAACTTGATAATTATCAATATAATTTGCATTGTAGCATTTTGAAACTGACTTATGACTAAGTCTCCCTGCATAAATCCGTATTGCGATACCGCATCGAATTTTCATTTTCGTCCCATGTATCGACCATATATATATACACTCGATACATGAATTTTCACACGGCGAGCGTGTAAAAGTGGACGCGCGTCGATCGAGAAAACACGCGGATATAGGCGGGAGAGGAGAAACAGTTCTCTCTCGCATTTATGCCTTTTCTCAAATTTGTCGCATAGTATAGACATCGCGAAGGAACACGGGGAACGGGGACAATCGTCCGACACGTGGCGCGCCGATCCGAGACTACTTTTATATCCCGTCGTATATATACTTGTGGGTGCGTGTACCCCTCGCATTATGTACGCGCTGCACGAGTCTTGGCTTTTTGAGTCTCTCACAAATGCTGTATACCATTAGGGCTCCAGTCTCGCTATACATCGTGAATTTGCACGAGAGAAACGGTGGAGAGCGCGGGACTGTTGTAGCGACACAATGGACAGATTTTATACTACATTGAGCACGGCTAGAAACGACCCACATATATATAAATGCAGAGTCGAAGCCGATCGGTCATTCGGAAGAGGAAAATCGTGTACAACGCGCGACGAGCGTCGGCCGGGATCGCCAGCCTCTCCGTTGTAATCTTGCCTCTTTCGGAAGTTTGACGGGAAATTTTATGGGAAATGGGAGAAAGAGAGAGAGAGACAATGTGAACGATCGATATGTGAAAGGTCAAATTATTCGAGCTAATGTGCGTACCGCCTACTATATTCAATATTATACATCGCTAAAACTAGGCGTACATACGCACATTGATTCGAATAATTTGGCCTTACACATGTATACCGATCGTAACAATTGGGAATAATGAATTTATCTAAATGATTATTGAATTGTAAATACGAGTGAGAATTGAATTACTAATAAATATTTATTTATATTCTAAGACTATACCGATAACAAAGGCACGAGAATGTGTTACAAATATGTAAATAGATAATTGAACGGAGAAAATTTAAGGGTGCACAAAGGCCATTATACCAAACAATGCATATCTCTCTCTCAGGATACAGTCTGTCGAAAAGCCGTAACAGCAGCAACTGCCGCAGTGCTTAATATATGTATATACGAAAGTAGCTGCCGCGGCACAATTCCTAATGATTACCAAGAGGCACCGCCTCGCATAACTGCCTCTTCATAATGATATCAACCCTGCACCATAGTGTTTCTCGCCGAATGCACCGAGCTGAAAACAAAACACAAGTGCCTCGTGTATAATAAATTTAATAACCTTCCGGACTACATCATATATACGTTGCGCAAAGTACTTGGAAAAAAGGCCGATAATAATTTTCAACGCGCGCTCTGCGCATTCGCATGTGTATATATATATATATGCGGCGGCGAAAATAAATCGACCGGCATTCCAAAGGCAGTGCACCGAGCGAGTGTTTATCTACTGAAAATACGTTTAATTAGGCACGGCTTTATAATCTCAGGAAGTTGCACCTTACTATATTAACAGTATAGTTGGCTGCAGACATATATACTTTGCGGTTGCATTCCTTTATTCAATAACGAACTGATTGACTCCAGAGCATTATATATTATCTTTTCGGTAAATAAAATTCATTCGTTTTGCAACGAACAATCGGAGAAGCAAATTCATTCATCTCCAATACGATCGAAACATCTAAAACAGCCAAACGAGCTGAATGAAAACAAAAAATCCAACCCTATCGCGTTAACCACAAATTTTCACTTTAGAGAAGTGCAAGCCGATCGTAAATTGACGCAGGAGGTTCGCAACGTATAGGATACGCGAGCGAGAGAGAGAGAGAAAGAGCGGAAGTAGTGCGGGCGCGCCTCGGCAAAACCATCCTCTCTCTCTCTGCTCGCGGCGTTTATAAAATGGCTGCCGTAGGTGTCGAAGGGTCTCGGAGGCCTGAACGAGCGGCAATTAGGCGTCTCTCTCTCTCTCTCTCTCTCTTGTTGCAGTGTCTCGAGTCTGGCTGCGCGAGGCATTATGCAAAGCAGATTTTAAATTTAGATGCGGCCCGACCTGCACCCACACACACACACACACACTCTCTGTGCACACGTAGCTATTATACGCGGAGACCGGTGCTAATCCCCTTTGCGCGGTCTCAGCTCTCGGGCGCCCCAAGTCTGCGTGTGCGCCAGTGTGTTTGCGAGCCGCACCGGTCTCTTATTTTCCTTAATTATCTCGCGACTGTGTAAAAGGTCGCACTTTGCGTCTTGATTATTCATACCCACGGGCAAAAAGTTGGCGCGAGAGATCGGTGGACGCGAATCTAGGCTATATATATATATATATTTTATTTATGACCGGCGAGGATCGTCTTCCTCGTATATTTCCTCCAACTGCATGTTATACATGTACACCGCTCGTACACCAGTAGTTTAACGATAGTTTCCATAATTTTCACAATACAAACCACGTTGCCAGTACTAATTTTCGTGGGGGGTGGGAGGCATCAAATTAAATTAAATCAACGTACATAATATGAGTATCAAGCATATCAGCGAGACGCAGAGAGAAGAAAGTGTCGCTTATGCATTAGCCCGAGCTCCCAATAATTCGTATAGTCGAAGAAAGACGTAATAAACTAGAGGGGTTGGACTATACATATATATATATACGCGCGAGTGAAACGTAAGTATATAATTGAACATCAGCAAAGCCGAAGAGAGAGAACTCGGGCCACTTTGTGCATTAAAGCACGCCCGAGATATATTCCTCATTTGCATCGCGGTGGGGGGTGGGGGAGGAGAGGCGTGCAAAACTCTTTTCTGTAACCCCGCGCGTCCCGATAAAAAGCCACGGTTTCGCGCGCTCGCTCCTCTAACACAGCAGCAGCAGCAGCTACGGCTCGGAAAGTATGCGCGTAGCCTCCCTTATTAATGTACTCGCCGAGCCCGGCGACAAATTAGCGCGCGTTTTAAATCCAATCCAGTCCAGGCCAGCCCGCCTGCTTATTTGCATTTCTCGCGCATTTGAGGTGTAAAATATTAAAGTGCGCGCTCTCTCTCTCTCTCTCTTTCTCTCGGTCTCTCTGCATACGTTTCATCCTACGCCACCTCGTCTAGCTTATAAATGTTGTATATATACCCGCGTATAACGATGCCATGCAGTCCTGCGCGCGCCGTATTACTTTCTCTTACGCTGCACAGCTTGAATCCTGGCGCAGACCGACGCTTTATAACTTTGTGCAATAAGCAAGACTGTTTCCTTCGTTCTATTTTGCATTGCTGCGCGCAAGCGCGAGTTACTCGTTAGATAGCACCGCGTCAGTTTCTATGCTTGTATGCTGGACTTTTCAGGAACTACCGAGGATATATATATATATATATATACATATGAGAGAGCAAGGCCGGACTTGGAAATGAAATGGCAAAATTGCAGGGTGATTAGCTTTGACATTGCACTCTCTCTCTCTCTCTCTCTCAATTTGACGCTTAATTTCTGCTTAATTTGACCAAATTGAAATTTCTTTTCTTATCAAAGAAGGATTTTCTTTCATTAAGAAATGCACGCTTGATGGCCATTTCCATTGCTGATTTTATAAATGCTAATGTCATATCGATAAGTATGCCTGTATAATCGTCGATGCAATCAAGTTTTTGTTAAATATGGCTTTTGATAAAGAATAAATACCCAGATTCAAAATCCAGGCATATTGGGTCACCAATATGCCTCAGAGTGTTTCTAAATTTTATTTCTACGAGAATGACTTTTCTCTTAGAAGCAAGCTCTGAAAATACTCAGCTTATAAAAAACGTTTCAATGATCTTACGACATATACGTAATCATGTATGACTACAAATAGTTATATAAGGCCACATATAACTTTATATAATTATATGAAGGTTTATAACTACTATGAAGTCCTGACTTGAACCTTTCTTATACGATCAATAGAGACAGTCAATAGACAACAGTCAACAGTAAATGAACACTATTCTCAAAAATGTAAATACAATTTTGCAAGATTTCATTCGCTTGATCCATAATTATTTTTTCTCCAAATCCGAGTATTTTCTTATCATTTCATGAATTATGTATTCATACATTAGCATCTAAATTTGCATAAAAAATATTAAATTTTAAGCAGTTCAAAAGTAATATTGATTTATACTGGTGTTTTACGATACTTTATGTTTACTTATTACTAAAAAAAGGATATTTATTTAAAACTTTAAAACTCGTTAAATTGTGCTAATATTGTAATATTGATTTATGAAAGTAAAAGATTCGGTGTGCTTTCATTGGTATACATTAATCCTATACAATGACTCTCTAATTTGACGTCGAGTGAGAATTTCATGTTTTCACTCCGTTCAAGGCTAAAATTGATTCTTTACCTAACAAAAAGTGAACGACTCTTTTAAGAGAAATATATATTTTCACCTTCACAGCAGTATATCATTAATGTTATCCCCGATAAAAGCCTTAACAGGTACTCATCAGAACGCAGAAAAATTACCAACCATTCGCAATTTGTTCACATATATGAAATATATAATCGAAACGAGCTCATAATGAAAAACACTTTCCTCCCAAGCGTATCTCCATACATCATGCTCATATCCAGGCGCACGTATAATATAAGGAAAAAGAGCTTATACATCTGATATTTCCATTTCGCGTCTAAATATTCAATCTCTCTTTTGCGCTCTCTCTCTCTCACTCACACACACACACACGCACAGGCGTGTCCCACCATTCTACACGCCCATAATATTATACATCTCTATCCGCGAGAGCGGATCCTCGGCCGCGCACTTTGCGAGTTTACATTTAAATGTAAAAGTGCCGCGCTCCTCTCTCTCTCTCTTTCTATATATATATATATATAATAGTACTCGCTCGCGTTGTGTGTGCGCGTGTGTATAGAGGCGAGCTGTCGCTATGTGCTCGCTGTTTTGCATTCGAAAGCTCATGATTGCCTCTGAGCTTTGCTTTTGACGCTGCTGCAAGCTCGCGCGCTCGCGCACGGACAGCCAAGTATATAAACGTGTATATCCTCTGTGTCTGCAGGATGTGTACGGGCGTATAAAGCGCGCGGGCGGATATATACGTATATACATGCAAGGGGAAAAGCGAGAGAAATAGTGTACCGAGAGAACGGAGAGCGAGAGAGATATATAAAGAGCGCAAGTTTTTCTTTGGCGACAAAGCACAAACGGAATGGAGCATTGTATTCCTTCTGAGAGTCGTCCTGTATATATATATATATATATGTACTCGCGATATTCTTTCTCTCTTTCTCGCACGCGTCTTAGAAGGGGGAAGACGGCGGGCGCGAGGAAAATTGCCCTGGCGCCATTTTTAGCAGCGCTCGAGGAATCGACATTTCCACCCTGTATACCGACTATATACGCGGGTGTTGCATCGGGTTTGTGTGCAGTGTATCTATCGGTTGTATACGTGTGTTACGAATGAAGCTTTTACGTGACGGATTATTATGCAGACTGGCGCGGGAATTGCGTTGCAGCGTGTAAATATTTACGACTCTCGCGCTCCGGCGGTGCCGGGAGAAAGAGAGAGAGAGAGAGAGAGAGAGAGAGAGAGAGAGAGCCTGTATACATCGGCGAAATGAGGTTTTAAGTGTGCGAGAGCGAAGCTTCGACTGCTGCACACTCCGTTATATATACGTGTTAGGCGGTGAGACGTTGAAAAATGAGCTACCTAGTGCGCGTGTGCGCGTGCGTAGGTGTGCAGGAAAATCATCGTCTTTTACCAGGGAAGTTGGAAGCATTAATGAAACACACGCTTGCGCTACTAGTGATTTACGCCTTTATAATGCTCGATATACCTATTCCATTTGAGCGCCCTGAACTTGTTACAGAAATTTAGTTTCTGCAAAGATTTGGATTTGATTGCTTATATTACCGTGAGATGTGATAAAAAGTCAATCTTGAGTTTAATTTCGGTTTATGTTTACTGATTGTTGCAGTTGATCATGCGTTCATTTCGTTTAGTCGATTATAATCAAATTATGGATCATTTGTTTGATTGTCAACTTTATTAGAACTATCGAAAAATATTATTATTGAAAAACGAAAATATACGGTGTTTCGAAAGAGGAAAATGTCGGAGCGAAAATCGAGACAAAAAGATTGACGACCACCGAGGTGATTTCGAACGCGCTATTCTCCGCATGATAGATCGAGGGCTCGCGAACACAAAGTTCCTGCATTATAAGGGAGGCGCGAGTCCACGCTGAATTATTAAGTTGGCAATTCGTCGGTCATGACGACGAATCATTACTGCATACCGCGGCCACTGTCGACGCGTCAACGAGCTAAAAAGCCACATACCAGTAATCGCTCCGCTCAGCTATATATATATACCTCGCTTTAGCGCGTTCCGCGACTATTTAGAAAGGAATTCCCTGACCGCAGTTAACGAGACTAATGACTCTCGTTACACGATCGCTTTGTTATCCCGTATATTCGCTCTTATTTAGCTTCTATTATCATTAGATCGACGCACAAAGACATTTTCATATACATGCATTAGGAAAACGTATTGTTTCATATCGGAAACTGCTTACTATATATGAAGTAAAATTATTGATCGATAAGCTTGTCTAGTTTTTATAAATCAAAGGATAAAGCTAAAGCTGAAATATACGCGTTATTCAATGCTACTCTAATTTCAAAGCCCAAAACGTTGGTGCACAAACGATTGTGCGATGAACACGAGACAAAAAAAAGTAGAGAGAGAGAGAGAGCGAGAGAGCAGTCCATTAGGCCTCTATCTGTAAAAAGCATCTGCAAAATGTACATATACATAGAAGCGTCAGTACCAATACAGAAGGATCCATCGGTTGTATGCAAATCTGCCGAAGCGCCAATATTCAGAATATGCCTTGGTCGAGCTAATGCACCGACTGGCGCTGTAACGCGATACGACTTTTAAGCAATGGGATGTGCATATAATACATATATAGGCAGCACCAGCGCTCGCGATAATCACGCTGCGGAACGAGTTTATATATGGCGAACGAATAGACGGCCTGACGAAATTTCGTTTAGCCCATAAATTGAAATCAGTTGTGCGGCCACTTGACGCGTCGCGTATGGATATATATTTTTGCCGGTCGTGCGAGTGAAAAGACATATAGAGGATTGGACGTTTATTGATTTCAGCAATGCGTATACACTTTCGTTTATGCATAATCGTGTAATCATTATTATTATAGTATTGATCATTTTTCGTTTTCGTACAAAACGTTTATCGGTAAATCGAGAGCAGATTTAAATTGTTGGGCAACCACGTAAAAGAATATGTATATAGAAACTCATGGCCTACTTAACGCGCTACGTTAATGCCAAAAAAAGAAAAGAGCATCACGCGTATAAGCTATATATGTATATATGCACGGTGAAGATCGTGCGCCTAGATACATCCGGTATACTTGCGTATAACGCACGCGGCTAATCCCCTGAAACAGGACCTGTTTCGTGTATGTATGTGTGTGTGTGTGTATGTGTCGAGCAAAACTGCTGCTGCCGTCCCTCCCTTCTCTCCGCAACCAATTCGCGATCCTTATCTTATCGCGCGCCCCTTTCTGGTCCATATGCTGCGAGGCTAATAACTCCCCTATCTCTCTCTCTCTTTCTCTCTCTCTCTTAATAAACCCACGTAGGGCCTGTCACTAAATATTTTTCTTCCTCAACGGTCGCGCTGGGAATTTGCTCGGCCGTAAGCAATATATAGACAGCTACCGAGTGCCTCTGCGTGTGATGAGTGTTTTTCGAGTTTCTTCTTACCCAGAGATGATCGATCATCTGTGCTCGCGCGCGAGACTCTGGCAGTTTACGGCCACTTGCGCGAAATCGGATATACGAGCTCGACACCGAGCTTTAGATACATTTGTACGTATAGGCGATATTGGGAAAGTTCAGAAGGCTCGATGTACCCTCGTGTATTTTGGAACTGAATTTCAAAAGTTCCGTAGAATTATTACTTTAAAATAATATCATGTTTAATAAAAGTGAAAGGTTTATAAGTAAGTAGTCGTATACAGGCTAGCAAAGTAGTCGAACATGCAATTGTTGTGCAATACTTAAATATTAATTCTTTTTTATAGATAAAATAAGTATCTTATTACATTAATCTCAAAGCAATATCACAGCTGTATAATAACACTGTTAAATGAATTGACATAATACAACCTGTTTTTTCCACTCTTTTAACTGTTATGCCTTTTTATGAATAAAAAAACTTAGCTTGACTACAAGCCTTGTCAAAGAGTTTTTTTATGCTGTCAAATCCAGCCTCATATCGTAAGCATTTTAAAAGGTAATGTAATTATTATTCATATTTAAATGTATAAAACAACATTTATGAATCTTTTACAATTATATCATTAATCTAGGAGGAGTAAGCACAAAATATTCCTGCACTGCTTTGGATGCAATCTTATCGAATATGGATCTGTCAAATGAAAAGTATAAATACACCATAATTATTCACAAAAACTCATTTTTATTACAATAATATACATGTTTGATGAAAAAAAATTACATATTTTTACATTGTTCGACGAGCTTACAGTTAATTTTGCGCCTGACAAAGGTATCCAACAAATGATTAAGTGAATCGAGCGATTAGCGTGACTTTTGGCCCGAGCGCAGAGAGAACGAATTCAAAGTGCGAAAATTTCCATGCAAAACATTCCGCGCGCTTGTCAAATCTTTCAAGTATACAAGAGAGCGAGAGAGGGGGAAAAGGTATAAGGAAAAAAAGAAAAACCAGAGAGAGAGAGAGAGAGAGAGAGAGAGAGAGCAGGTATACATAGATATAGAAACTATAAGCCGAGTCGCGTTATGGCATGCATTAGACTCGTTGAATTCGCGCCAAGCGAAAACACCCCCGCTCAAGGCTGGCTACTTAAAGCGAACGCCAAAAATGCCCTCTCTCTCTGTTTCTCTCTAGTATACGTTATACATATATAATTTATTCGCGCTGCTCGTTAAAGTTTTACAAGTCGAGCACGTAAAACGCACTCGCGAGAGATTGCAAAGTCGGATCCTCCCTCCCTCGCCTCCTTCCATACACTTTTCTCCGCGTTATGTATACCTAGATGTATATACACATGTATATACATATACGGGGCTCTGCAGCTCGGAGCACACAAACACCAGAGGCAGACGCTCCTTCGCTGCCGGCCGCGCTGGCGCGACAGAAAATTATGCAGATGGCGGAGAAAAGCTTTGATAAACACGACAGTCTCTGATCGTTATGCAGATTCGCGCCGCTGTAAAATGGCGGCAATCTCGCTGCTGCTGCTGCTGCTGCTGCTGCTCTCTCTCTCCCTCATTCTTCCACCCACCCATCCTCCCTCTCTCTCAGAGCGAGTGCTTTTGCAATTTTCGCACCCTCGTCCCAACACACGCACGTACACACAGGCGGCAGCTCTTGCCCCACTCTTTCGAGTTACGTCGGAGGCGGGGGTGCGAGCCATGCCTCCTGGCTGACTTTCACACCCCCGACTTTGGGCGAGAAAGAGAAATCAGGAGGAGACGCGGCGCTTGCGCGCTGTCTCTATATCCCCCCAGACTCTTCTATCTATATACATACGCACACACACACACACACACACGTGTATTATGTATACCAGTGCGATTTCATTGGAAGCTTCCTCTCTCTCTCTCTCTCTCTCTCTCTCTCTCTCGCGCTCGCTCGTTCAGCGCAAGGGCTTTTCAAGATAGGATCTATTTGGGATATATATCTGCGACTGTAGCTTTTCGCTCACACCCTCGTTTATATAGATGTAACAGACGGGACAATGGCTGAATCGGATCTTTCTCTCTGTATGCAGCCTTTGTAAATAGCCGATCGTGTTTACGGGCAGATTGATTATGATCGACTTTCTATAGATTCGCTAAAGGTGCGGCGAGTACTTACGGGATTGTGTTGAACCCACTCTTATGGCGGGCAAACATATTTTCCCTGTGTTAACTTTATTCCTTCAGTCCTGCGTATACATTGTTTCAACAGTGTGAATGTAAATTTTTTTATATTTTAATTGGTCTTTTGCTATATTGCTTAGAGTGTATTTATTGTCATGAATGAGTGTGTGTGTGCGCGCGCGCCTGATTGTGGTTTTTGGATATTTGCACACAATATAGTATGTGATTTTTTATTAATTTTTTAAGATCAGATTTACGGTCTGGAAGTTTAGGTTTTGTCGATTGATGATGTGAATGAAAACGTCCCTCATTAATTTGGGATGAGTCTCAAATAGATCCAAAAATTCACTGTTATTCACAAACTCTTTAGAATGCTCTCTCAAATATTCCAATGCCTTCATTTTGACTTCGCTCAAGTCGTATTTTTCACAGATCTTCAGAAGAGATGGTACTGTGCACACATCGAAGTTCTTGAAATTGTGTAAATAAATCATAGCAATGTCCTCGAAATATTGATGATCGTAAAGATGCCCTAGGTCTATAATACCTACGACACTCTTCAAATTCATATCGAATAGAAAGAATTCCTCGCATTCGGCTTTTAAATCTTCAATTTCATACTTGTGCCCTGCGCTGAATAGTTCTCTGTAGTATATCGATATATTGTGTGCTTTATTAGTGTAGATATAAGACAACATATCTTGTATCACTTCTGGTTCAAAATCTTCGATTTTCACTACTCCGGTGATGTTCTCCGCCATGTCGTGATCAAACATTCGTTTAAACACCGCGCTTCTAGAGGACAGTACGTGTTTGTGTACCGAAAAGATTTTTTCACCTACCTCCAATGCGATATCACTTTTTTGGAACATTAACACGTTGTCGGAAGGAACGTTCTTTGGCAAGTTGTTATTTCTATATTTGTATCTTTTTATATCGATGCAAATGTGAAAATATTGCGGAGTAGACATCATATAAGCAACTGTGGCATGGTTCAAATAACACGTTTTGGCACGAATCACTATCTTATCCTGCGTCCTTCTTTCATCGTGCGTTAACAGCTCGTTGTGGATGTAAGAATCTTCCTTCTTCACACAAGCTTTCAAAATTATTCGATATACGTAATCCTGTGACACTTGATGCAGTTCATTGCGAAATTCCAATTGCAGATCGCACGTATACTTGTCGTTTTGCGTATCGTGTTTGAGCTTTCTCATGTCCATTTTCAGATAAAGACTTTCGGTTGGTTCCTGCATGACGGTTACTTTCTGCGTTGCAGCCACAATCCGATTGTAATTCAAATTAATCAATTCCCTGGTACTAAAAGCAAGAATGTTACGCGCTGCGTGATCCTCACAATAACCTTTCTCAAGTGGCATTTTTAATAAAAATAATCCTTTTTTTGGCGTCACTGATAACTGTATGATGATTACGGGTTATTTTACGTATTAAAAGTACGATTACACCAAAACCTCAAACTATTTTCGTACACTAGACTTGTCGAACTTCTCACTGCTTTACACGAACTTAGACTTCCGAGACGTTGGACGAGCAACTGTCGAATAATGAATTTTCCAAATTCATATCTCCATGTAGCTAGTTGAAAAGGTATTTACTCCGTTTTCGGAGGGGATTAACTAATAGACGCCTGTGAAAAGGGGAGGTGGAGTAGCAATGGTACTTCTCTAAACCGTACCGACGTACATCGGCTCGTAAAACTCTGTTTATACCTAGATTCGTGTCCGCCCCAATGACCTCCCTTTTATTTGATCCACCCGTTTTTCTATTACCTGCCCTGCAAAGTAGAGACGGATTTCTTTTGGAAAATTTCATAAAATTTACTTATGCATTTTTGTAAATGCAAATGTAAATATATAATTACATATATTTCTATATATATCTAGCATTTCCCGTCTCGGCTTTCCCCCTCATTAAATATATTGTGACGGAAACGAAATTTAGCGAATGCACGATGGAGCAAAAAGTAACACCTACAGAAGCAAACACAGTTTTGAAACTAAGAAAACGGAAAAGAACAACGCCTCCGATTATATACTACAGTCTTCGTTAAGGCTCGAATTTATAGACTTCCTCTCGAGATCGAGTTGAGTCTTTGTCGCACCATTGTCCTGAGATGAAGATTCCTCTATAAATTCGAGCCTAACTCTCATGCAGGTATGAAAACCCGACAGCCTAGAACAGACTAGAACACTCTGGGGGTTATTATGGAACTTTTTTTCAAAATTTGAAAATGATTCGTAAAATAGATTCTGAAATCTCCAAATACAAAGGAAAGAGTGACTTATCGTTATATGTACAATAGTAAAGATTAATAAAAATTGGATTAATCGTCAATCCCTCAATGCTTACGAATGAATGACTATATGTTTATTTATAAATGGGAATTTAACGATTAGTAATACGAGCTGCAGTTCACTTATAAGGAATTCCACTCATATTCATAAATGTGAGATGATCTGTTTTTTTTTTAATTCTATATACAGACAACCAGCACACGAACTTAAAAAGTAGGGAAACTTTAAGAAAACCTATATAAAGAGAATATTTTAGAAATTCAAAGCTTAATAAATTTAAAGTATAATAATTTTAATACTTATATTCGCAAATGAAATGTTTCGGGCACAAGACTACATTATTATTACCCATCTTCAATAAGATACATGCAGCTCTAACTTGGACAGAAAAAAAAACCAGATTACTTCACATTAATAAATATATGTGTCACATATATGTGATTGAAACTGCATTTAAGTAAATCATAGCTCGTAGACATTGATAAATTCATGTTAATATATGGAAAATTTGAGACCAACAATAAAAACTTGCGGACTATGTCTACGGTTGTTCTTTTTTAAGGTAAGATCATGCTTAAGACACGCATACGCAGCTTTGGCAACAAAGTAAACCGAAATGTGTAACTTTCCGGCCCGTCAGTATGTACATACACACACACGCACACACAGCCAGACTTATAATCTAGACGTAATAACGATGTTTTATTCATGAGCGTTGTTTGCACGTGCAAAAGTTCGAGCGCACGGCGGAGGGTCGACGCGGCCAGTATTAAGCTCAGTCCTATTCTCTGTAACTTTGTGCAAGGTATTAGAATGTTTTAACGCCTCGACTAATTGCAGCGCAACTCGTCCTCTTCTCTTTCCTTCTTTCGCTCTCTTTCTCCGTCTTCCTTACTACGTGCCGCGAATGAACGTATTCCTGTCGTCTCCTCAACCATCTATATACCGCGATACAAGGTTAAGACGTCTTTTTAAGGCCCTGAAACAGACATCACCGCGTATCTATTGATCGTCGGTGGGACTCTAGAATTCTTGGATGCGATTGGGTATCATGAAGATTGATAAATTTAGATGAAACGTATTTAAAGTGTACATATATCAATGCAGCTCGATTACCGACGTAATTTAATTTACACAGTAATTAATGATACGCGTAAAGAAAAATCAGTATTTTTTATGCACAAAAATCACGAGATGGTTAAATAATTCAGATCATTATAAGCATCGTATACGAAATCCTACAAACCGCACGAAGGAGGAATAAATTGGATGCTGGGGAACTTTATCGCGCACAAGGTGCTGGCTACTACACCTCATAGCGCCAGTGCTCACCGTAGCCGCTAAAACAAAAGGAACAAGTGCATCGCGGCTATATAAAACTCATTTCATTAAAATATCCTTCCTCTCCGTCGGCCCCTCCGGCCAAAATAAAAAGGAAACCAAAAAAAAAGTAAAGGATCGCCGCGACAACGAGTCGAAAAAGGAGCATTTTGGATCCTCGGGTGCGCACACACCGGGGAGAACGATTAATTACGCCAGCAGCGCGGAGAGAGAGAGAGAGAGAGAGAGTCGCGCGCGAGAACTGCACTCGGACGCGGGAGTCGCTATATGCTCCTTCAAATTAATGGCCAAGGGACACGACGCGACGATACCGAAAGCTCGATTTATCAAGCGCACGTCGTTTCGGCCTCCCCTACAAAAAGGATATAACGCGCGCAAAACAAAAGGAGAGAGAGAAAACGAGACGGCCGCAGAAATAAGAAACGAACGAAGCTGCAGCAGCTCCAAGGAAGAGCAACGCTCTGCATCCAACAGCAGCAGCACAAATTACTCGCCAGTCTCGATATATATAGTAGGCTTCGCGATTAGCACTCACTCTCTCTGTCTCTCTTCGACTCGCTCTTCGAGGCAGAGACTCACACACGACGAGTATAGGTATATATATATGTAGTCTTGCGAATGCACGATTGGTCGCGAGCGATGCAAGCGAAATGCTCGTTCCAGGGCGTGGTCTACCGCGAATATATCCCTTCCTCCTGCAACGTTCGTATATATATATACACACACACACCATCTCTCTCTCACTCTCTCTCCCTCTGTGTCGCTGTCTCTGTTGGCGAGCTACCTGCAGCCGGCTCGGTCCAATTATTATTTAATTACGCTAATTGACGTCTCCGAGGATAGAGCGAGGAAGAGGAGGTCATCGCGCCGCGCCGTCGCTGCCTATATATATATACTTCAATGATCCCTCTCCCGACTCCATGCCGCTAATCCCACCTAACCAGTCATTATATGTATATACTGTGTGTCCGTGTCCGTGTGTGTGTGTGTGTGTGTGTGTGTGTGTGTGTGCGTGTGTGTTGAGGGCAGGAGTTTTTGAGAATGCCAGAGGATAACTTGGACGCTTGCTTCATTTTACATTTGAATTGCGACGCGAGTGGGTAATAGAGGCAACATTGTAATTTACGTAGATAATGACAGATCTGCCATAAGGTATATATAGAGCGTTTAATGCTATCAGCTGATTGCAGTGGCTGCTGCCGGCTGCAGCAGTGCAGCATCATGTTATGGCCGATCGATAAAGGATATATATATATATAGTTTCGATTAATGGTTGCGCGATTATGTGCGTTGCGGTGCAGCTTGCAATGCTCTTTGCATTCTTGATATGGTACTGTATATCTGCAGTAATTTATTCGCAGTATTCAGTGCTTAGGAAATGGCGAATTTACATTATAGCAAATGCGAAGTTCAATGAAATCGTGTTATTTGCAATGAAATAACTGAGATAATCGATCGTGATTTCTCTTAAATAATGTTCGAGCTATATAGCAGTGTTTGCAATATAGCATACACAAAATCATCGAAGCCACCATTTACACAAATTAGACCCTAGAAGTTCCATAATCCAAATTTGCCTAAACGATTAGTGACTTTTCGAAATACGCCGAAGCCGTTTGGTTCATTACCCATAGAATGCACCTGGCGTGAAATTGGAAACAAAGTATAAAGCGTATATATATAACACATACACGAAAGAGGTCGTCTACCAGGCGGACATTTTACGAAAGAGTCCCGTACGTACACATACACAATGGTCAGCCATTACGCGTCGCAATAATACGAACAAAATTAATTCGAGCGAGCAGTGACGAAATAAGAGCCACACACACACATACAATGTAACAGTCGAAACATCGCTTCCTCTTACATAGAATAAAAAAAGAGGATAACGATGCACTCGCGGCGCCGTAATTCAGTGCAGACACTGACGATATGAATAGCCGCGCGCGCGCGCGCGTGATTTTACTTGTCGCTTCTCTCTCTCTCACTTACTCTCGACCGGAGTACGTATTCAATAATATATATATCGTACAGCCAGTAGTCACACGCACGCGTATATAATATAAATCGGGAGCGAACGAGAGAGATTGGCCTGACAGTTTAACTATGACAAAGGCACAATAGAATGCACCGTTTCCTGAATTTGCCCAGGCATGCGGCTGTAATATCTCCGCCAAGCGCATCCCTCCCCACACACACACACAAATATAGATCGTCTCTCTCTCTTTCTCTCACTTTTGCGTGTCCAGCTCTCGGCTCGTTCTTTTTTTTTTTTTCAACTCGAGCCGACGTCTGTTCCACTCGTAATAATCGCATTAATACAGATGCACGCACATACCTACGTTTTTGCTCGTATGGATTTCTTTTCTTTTTTTTTTTCGTTGCTGTTGTTGCACGCTCCTTTCGTATTTGCGCGTGTGTGCGCGTGGAGTAGGCTCATTTCGAAACGACGGATATCGCGGACAGTTTAATGCCGGGCGCATATACCGCCATTACGCACGCGTGCGTCGTGCGCGGCTTGTTACCAAATGATTCTTGAATTTTTGCCGCAGATTTGTGTGTGTGTGTGTGTGTGTAAGATCGTATACGCGCGATTATCCACGTGTATGCAGCGCTTCTGTGAATGACAAATTAGACCAATCTTTTTTTATGCGCTCATTGTATTTTTCTTAACGATCTGCTTGGAAATTAAATTTGAAACTGTTTGAAAATGCTTATGTATGCAGTTTTAATGAGCGCGCTTCAAGTTCAATTTACTAACGAATTACTCATTTTTAGGAATCATTAAAAATTTTACACTATCGATAGCTTCTGCGCATCGAAATTATTTCTTTTTATCACAGCAAATCCTTTAAATTAAAATTTTGGTAATCGATATCATTTTAGAATCTTAGTCATAGATTAAATTATATATTTTAATTTGACAGTATAATATAGATTTGTGTAAATGTGAACTTGTTAATGCACATCTAAACGGATTCGTGGTGAATTAAGTGCAAGTCATTTCCCTAATTTATATATGAGAGAATACTGTCTAAGTTGAATTGTTTTGATAAGAAGCATTAACTTCTACCGAGGTCTGTACATCAGTCTTATAAGTGATAATGTCTTATTCCGTAATCACAATACTGACTGATGATTGTAATAGACATTCTCATTAAAAACATATTTGATTTGAAAGATATTGTTCTCATACACAAGCATAAAAATTTATATAATACATTTTTAAGCGAAAGCATTATACGAGTGTCCGCTAATTTGGTTATATCGTACATAGCTAATAACCGAATGAAGAAAATATCATTAACGGCATATTACAATCAATAAGAAGACGTAAAGCCGAAAAAAGGAAAACTATGCCGGCTCTTTCTCACGATCGCAAGACTAGATCACCACCAGTGCAGAGAACCTCCTCGTATACTCACATATGTAGAAAAAGCCAAAATGAAACGTTACAAATGAAGTTTAATGAAACGGAGCTTAGAAATGACACCAGAGCGCACGAGAGTATGTATATATCCCTAATGGTTTACAAGTGCAGCGTGTTTTTACGATGATTTTTCGAAACGACAAATTTCTGCCTCCTACATACTATACATAGAAAAATGCACGGCATCAGCAGCAGTATATAGCAGGAGCAACAGCGACGGCTTCGACCTGCTTCTAAGTGGTCGCCGTTTTGATGACGGTTATTACGATGATGCGCTGTTTCCTGCGACCATGACTGCCGCCGTATCTGTGTGTGAGTGCGTCCCCGGTGTGCGGCTCCTCGGCGCGCAGGATACGAAAACTTACACGCCACCGCAAGTACCGAGCGTGACATTCGTCTTTTTTTTCTCTCTCTCTCTCTTTTATTTTTACTTAAATTTCACTTTTTTGTGCCTGTGTGTGTGTGTGTCTCTCCTCGTGCTCGCGCATACGTCAAACGACTGAGTTCTTTTTTTTTTCTTCCTTTTTTTTTAAACGCGCGCCGCATAGCATGCGAACGTTATTATGAAGGACTTTATTGCTGTTTGTCAAAGCAGCCTTGTGTAAAAAGGAAAATGTAATTGATGCGCTATTGTGTGACGTGTACGGCTGCGGGGTTCCGGTTTGACAAATTTAAAGGATAAGTCTTTATCGGATATGAGATTTAATTGTTGAACAAATATAATTGCTTGATTATTATCGATATATATATATAATTTCAGGGCCTATATTCAAAGAAAATCTTATAATATATGTGAAATGCTTACGTATATTGTAGGTTATGAGAAAGATTGATTTACACAATCATCTAAAGTTGAAACCGTTAAGTTTTTAATCATTTAATACGTATTCTGTATTTTCACTCGTGAAAGAGTAAGTAAACATTAGACTGTAAAATAAATTTAATATCACTGTTTAGTTAGTGAAGTATATGAATAAAAGTACCCCGCTTACACTCAATAACCCTTGTAAAATTAAAGCTTTACTCAATCTACAAACTAAAGCCCAATTTTAAGGTATTCACTGGAGTAAAGGTGATCTTACATAGAAATTATATTATTTAGTGTTCAAAAAGTCACTTGAAATTTTTAGGTAACGATAGAAATTGTACTACTCTAAACTCCATTAGAATTTATGTTTTAATAATACTATACCCTAAGACTACTCAAAATATATTTTTTGACACTTGATTTTTAATATTAAAAAGGAGGAAGAAAGAAAGAATATTAGGATATTAGAATACTATATAAAAACCTTCTTATTATCATGTGTTGGCAAAATTATTCTACGAAATATGTTACTAGAGCACCTGTACTTTTTAATATTGTAGGATAAGTAAATTTAATGAGACGTATAATAATTTGATACATTTTATTTTATTTCATTTATTATTTCAGATAAAAGTATTAACAATAGGATAATTTATATAACAGTTTTGCGCTGATGTATACAGGAAAGAAGTACAATTATGAAATTAATTTTAACTCTACTTAAATAGTTTGGTTTAATTATAACTATTTGATAAGTTAAAATTAATCCTATTATAGTTAGTTTTCACTCTAAGCCGCATTAACACTGTGCAGTATAAATCTTATTCTATTCATAATGTCGCATGACTCTAGAGGATGAAATCTTCACTGTAAGCCAATTAAATGAATTTTTATACACAATTTTTGACTAAATGATACTATCCTTCGAATTATAAAGGTATCTAATAAAATTATAGTATTTTTATTTTTTGATACTTATCCATTGAAAGAAAATTTAAGAACAAATAGAAAGTTACGATATAGGCATTAAAAACCAATTTTATTATATTCAATAAGAATGGGAATAATTCATGTAAAGATAACTTAACATCATGATGCCGCGTAAGTTTGCTGTATTGCATGGTTAAATTTCGCATAAATGTGGCAATATAATGAAGTTATACGTAGATATATTTATAGTACTCTTTAAAAGCTGCTTTTTAACATAAAACATTATTTCGCTGAATGACATTAACATCGAACCACTTATTAGCGGAGAAAGAAAACACTATTGTTTAACTATACTTGTTAATGTCGATTGAAAAAAAAAAAGTTGCCGCAGAAATATTTTTATCGACGATTCAAAAGACAGTCACAACATTCGATTTACTATGTCAAATTATGAGTCACCTCTTTACACATGAATCTAATCAATATGGTAGAAAGTAAGTAAATTTTAGTTATCAAAAGCTTTTTTACATATTAACATTCATTACTTTACGCATAATGATGAACAAGTCTATAAACTTTGGCACTCGTCCGCCTAACTATAATCGGCCTAAATATTTGACGAAAATCCAGGACCCAATATATATGCCCTGTCATCTCCTTGTCAGTTGTTTTCTAACCTCTTAGAAGGCGAGCTTCTTCATGAGCAAATACATGTGCTGATCGATCTCGAAGCCGTGCAGATTATTGGCATCGCCCTGCAGACGCATGAGCAAGCCGCCGAAGGACACATAAGCCGAGAGCCGTTGTTGACCCGGCTCGTGGTAGGCCTCGTCGCCCTCTAAACGATAGACCTTCCCAGCCATCACGTACTCGAAGGCATCCGCCCTGGAGCCGACCTCGAGATCAGTGCTCCATTCGCCCCCGTCCGGGAAGCCGTCCTCCCGCAACGTCGTCGCCAACACCAGCCGGAACTTGTCGGCCAACTCCATCGGATACACCCAGCTGTTGATGTCCAGGATGAGATCCATCTTGAATGACTCGGACTCGCAGTGCAGTCTCACCACTCTATCGAATTGTTTACCCTCGGCATCTATGTCCTTTACGTTGAATATATCCTCGAACAGTACACCAGCCATTTTGATAGATTTCCACCTCGAAGCTTTTGACGAACTGCACACTGCACTTGGCACGACTATGAGTCCCGATGGAGTATTGGCGAATAATTTGAGTGCAGCGTGGTGAGAATGCTTATATAGGGTCGAGGAAGGAACTGGAACAGCAACGATACTTATACCATTTCCGAATTCATATGTTTGTATGCATAGTTGTATGTATTTGTCAGATATTACCTGGTGGGCACAGTGTGTACTGAAAAAGGCGGGGTGGAAAATCAGAGTAGGTACTTGAAAATGGTCAAACCGTAATGGGAAAACCCCTGTACAAATTTCCATTTGTAATTTGTATACCTCCTACGGCAAAATGTCGTTTAGGTCTTAAGAAATATAATATTGTGCGTTCTTCTTATAATATGCTCTGAACCATGCTGACATACATCAGGTCATAAAACTCGTATCTTATTGTTTTCGTCTCCAGCTCCTCTTTTATTTCAAACTTCTGGGGATTTCCTTGTCGTAAAAGATATCCATATGGCGCAGGTAAAAGTTTTTCTATAAACACTATACAAAACTAGGTTTACTTACATGCCCTTTAACGTATAGAGATGGATTGGTTTTATCGGACTTTGTAAATATGTATATAATTACTTGTATAGCTATGAAGATGACCATACACGAAATAGTCGAAACGTTGGCAAAAATTTAAATAAATTGCCTCGTCAGAATCAAGATTGGTGTTGTAGTTTTACTTACCTATAGACATTTTATAAAATGTATATATACATACAAGAATTTTGATTCGATACTTACCTATAATATATCTGTATATAACAATTATACACAGTTCTTAAACCTTTTTAAATCACTTAATTAATATAACAAAATGATTTAAATGTAAATATTTAAAAAAGGAAAAAATTCTGTAATTGTTTTTCTTAATATTCTATCCTGACAATCTCGGATAACAGTGTATCGAATAAAAAATAATATAATCACTGCGAAGATTACATCCATGTTTATGATCATTATTCATTGTTACTACGTACTCGGGAGAGGATGATTTAGCAATACAATGTACGAGACATTATCCACAACGCATATTGTACGGCAACATTAAAAAAGGAAATAAACGATAATTAAGCTCCCAGAAAGATTGTCGGGCAAAACTCGCGTGTAAGAGACATTGTAATAACGACTTCTTCAAACAAAGATTTTAAAGAATCGATAGCTATAGAATCGGCCTAAATGCAATCGGCCCATCAACGTCATTGCTATAATCAACCATCGCGACAATTAAAATCCCTGTTCCGCGACGGGAAAGGAAACAGACGACGCCGCGGCTAACGAACGACAGAAAAAGAAAAAAAAACAAAGTTTCATTTCGCGTGCGTATATATGTACACAGGAAAAAATACAAAGATGGTAGACGTGGGTCTAACAGGCCGCTCGCGCCATTACATAATACCCTCGTTTACACAGTACATTATTGTCGCAAATATGTCATTAGTGTCGGAAATCATCGAGTCGTTTTCCGCGAAGCAATGCATCGTGCGCGCCGTGAATTTACATGCATATATATATATATATAAAGTGTCGGACACTTAGTCGTGTGCATGCGGCGGCCGGTTGAGCTTGGACCGGAAGTCGGCCGAGATATACGTCATTGTCGCCGGAAGGCTGTGGGACACCCTCGTAAAAGGACACCGGCGAGACGCGCCGCCACCGCGTATCATTGTTTTCGCGCGCGCAAAAGCCTTTCGTCTTCCTTTTTGTAGACCTATTTTTAGGGCCCCGTTCTCTCTCTCTCTCTCTTTGTGTTTTTTGGTAGGGCTATTGTTCGCCGTGGGCTTGGAAGATTAAATTTTTTTGGTTTTCGCTTTCGAGTAGTACAGTTCGCGCTGGGAGATGCGCGGGAAATGTATATATAATTGCTTTTTACTTTTTCTTTATATATATCTAAGCGACGAACTGTGTCAGAACGACAGCTCTTGCTTTTCGCCAGTATAACGATATGTAAGGGGTTGATCGTTGATGAAAATACGAGGCTGGAATGACATTGCGACGGTGAATTTTGCTAATGCAAATTTACGTAAGCGCCGACCGGACCGATTGTCCTGGCTTGCCCGCTTGCGTTTAGTTTATTAAACAAACGCTGGCCGACGTCGTGTACGAGCGCAGTTGGCTTTAATTGGATTACATAAAGATATGAAGCGCAGAGGCATGCAGATAAGCAAGTATATATAGACGTCAAATACACCGGCATATTCGTTAGATTGCTTTTGTTCCTTCTTTAACAATGTAATTATGTTTTACATAAACGTAATATCCATTGCAAATACTTGAAAAGTTATTGTGCAGTTTCAAATAAATGAGCAGCTCTGTTCGAGAATGTTTTAAATTCTATTTTATTTTCAAAACAATTATAATCGTATTCCCTTTATTATAATAAAACAGAATCAAATGCATAAAAACGAAAATCTGTGCAATTAATTATTATTGTATTAAAAACTTAATTGTCTAGAATACGTAAGGAATACCGGGACAGAGGAAAATAACCTCATATGGGAATAATCGCCGCTCGTTAAAATCGTCATTGATCACCCAACAACGTCGCTTGAGCAATTTGCGCGAAACCCAAATGCGAGATAACGAGCTGTATATACGGCTATACGGTAGGAGGAAAATTAAGAAGAGCGAGAGACTGAGAGCTAGAGAGAGAGGGAGAGGAGAGAGAGAGAGAGACAGAGTGAAGATGCGGAGCCGAAGCGGCGCGAGAGAGGCGAGCTAGGGAACATAGAAGAGACGGAGGAGATAATAATATAATTCGATTGAAGGAACGAACGGGCGAAGCTGCGCCCGCACAGCATCTCGTACAGTGAGGCAGTCAATAAAGAGGCTCCCTTTAATCAGGTTACTTCGTTATCGCGTTACTCCGTTACTCTCCGGGCGGTGATATCGGGCCCGGAATATCAATTATAGTGATTAACCAAGACGGCGGCCCGCGGGCGCAAACTTCTATTCCTCGTCGCCCAAGGAAACGGGCGAATTTGCGCGAGCTACGTATAGTAGGAGCCGATAGCGCGCGGCAGGCAGCAGCAGAAGCAGCAGCAGCAGCGGGCGACCGGGGAATAAAACCTTTTGTCTGAGGCAAATTAGCGCGGGATATTCCGATGTTCGCAAGCGCGCTCACGGCCTCGTCGCTCGGCATTTCAATCACCTTCGCCATCTCGGCGCGAGTTTGCTGCAGAGCCAACCCCATGGCCTTATATATATACATATACATACCCACGGACTACGAGTTTACCTTAATACGTGCACGCGCGCCACGAGCAGACGCTCCTGCCTATATATGTATACATATATGTAGCTGTTGGCAACTTAGCGGTGGATGTTATATATAAAGGATGAATCCACTCCATCGCATTGGCTATATACCATTCGATGGATCGCGAATCGTTCTCGTTTTTCGATCTGACGAGTAGTTTGCGAGTTATTAATTGTTAAAAGTTTGTAAGATGAGCCAATCAGCGGGCAGCTATAAGCTGTCGTCCACTGTAGTTGACAGCTGATTGGCTCATCTTACAAACTTTTAACAATTAAAAACGCGCAAACTACTTGTCAGATGGAAATACGAGAAAGATACGTGGTTCTTAGAATTTCGCGATGGAGTCGATTCATCCTGTACATGTAGAGGGGGAAGTGCGAGGAAACGGATGCTATGTCTTGGATGTTTGTCTTGGGATGAAGTTTATACCTACTTAGAGATTTTGTTTGATGCTTTGGAGGAAAGGAGATGCATTTGAGTTTGCGAGTCTTAAAGCTAATGGTTTGAAGGTAATTATAAAACAAACAAAAATTGTATTCTTCACCTTTTACTCGTTGGAGAGTGCAATATTGTTCAGCCGTTTTGAATTGAAATTGTAAATTAGAAAACTCTCGAAATCGCGTAAGAGATATTAAATCATTTTTCGTCGATTATCTACTGCGCACATCAACATCGTCATAACAGAATCCTCGTTGTGCATTCACTTATACATGTACACGCGACTTTCACAAAATCGAATAAACATCATTATCCGAAGTAAGCAATCGAAAGTGAAAGTATATGTATCTATACACATCGGCTGTTGCACGCACTCCCCATAAGCATATACACATCATCATCGCGAATTGGGAAAGAGAACCAATCGGCATAAACAACGCGAACGAATCGAACGATAAAAAGAACACGCGCTCGATTCGCGTATGCTAATCAAAATAGTCATAATTCAATTGACTCCAAGTAGGTTCGAAATCGAGTTTTCTCGGCTATATAAATCCGCAACGATCGACGCGGCTGTCCCATCGTATTCCCGCTGTATACCACCATCGTACACATCATTGCTCGAACGTAGAAAGCCTATGCAATATACGATATACACACATATAGATATAAGGCAGAGTTACAGTATGCGACGCAAGCGAGCGAGCGTTTGTCCATTATCGAAATCGCGTCTCTAATGCATTGGACTCGCGCACGAAAAGCGAGAAACTCACTCGAGTACGAGATGAAAAAGACGGCATACATATATGCTACAGTGGTGAATTCGCCACGGCTTCGTGATTCGCATCAATTAGGTGTCCCGGGGCTACACATATATATATATATATATATACGACTGCAGTCCAGTGTCGTGTATTATAATGTGAAATCAGATGCCTCGGGGGCTATAGTCGTCGGTCTCTTATACCAATACACGCGCGGTTGTACAGCTGTCTATGTGGAGTCGAGGAGAGCTTCTGGGCGACAACGACAGAGCCATTGTTAAGAATTAGCGCTAACCAACCGTTAACGCGCTGCGTCGCTGCCCCCGCTCTCTCTCTCTCTCTCTCTCTCTCTCTCTCTCTCTCTCTTCTCTACACACGCGCACACTTCTAATTGACAGATTCAATTTCACCGCGACAATGGGTGTGTAAGTGCGAGAGAATCTATATATGGCTGGGTATGCGTGTGTTTTGCCACTGTATACATGGCCACCTACGGTGCAGAGACTAGTCTGTACGTTACGGGGGCTCGAGACAACATTTTTCGGCTATACTCTGTGTTTACGGATTTTCGCGTCTTTCGCTAATGCGCTTTGCCGACAATATCGTGTGCTTATCACGGGACGTTGACAAAATTTAGTTGGCGGCATAATGAATGTTAGAGTGAATTATGTTTTCGTTGAAATAATACTCCGATGGAAAATTAAAATAAGCAGGCGTGCTATAATTACATGTTCAATTATTATAACAACACGTTTGATTTGAATTAGAACGGACATTACAATATAAAACCTATTCTTATAATACATTTTATAAAAGCTTGCAGTGTTAAATCACTATTTGTCTTTCATAGTTATCAAAATTTAAAATGGTTTTTTTCGCAAAATATATATTGAAAGATCAGTCTAGTTGGAGTGAAAACAGATTTTAGTTAAAGTAATTTAGAATTGATATCTATTCGTGTACAGTTCTATATAATTTGAGGCATTGATGACTTCCTGTACTTTTTAAAGTAATACTTATATACAGAAATACACATACCCTATAAACTTTAATAGAACGCGATCTCTAAACTAACGCAAATAATTTCAGACTATCATTTTGTGGTGCACCCTATACAATTACTATAACAGTAATTAAGTACAATTGGATGGAAACTCTTTTCTAAATTATCTCCAGCTAAATGCAATTAAATGTGACAAATAGAATACATCTATAAATTTTAATATTATTGCATTTATTTCAAAACCAGTCCGTTATTAAAATAGTTACTCCAAACTAAATTGAACTTTTCAAAGAAACAGTTGTACATGAAAAATTGTGATCGCAAACAAAGACATCACACCATCAAAGAACAAATCATATATGTCAGATACTAAAACATCATAAATCCAATTCACGCACAAAAGATAAATAGTTTTCAAGCAGAAATCACACATTAACTTATTTGATCACGTGAAGCCCAGACACACACGCACACAAGGCAAAGACATCAAACGCGCAGCGATATAAATTTTCGTGCACACGCGGCTAATGGACGAGTAGCAAAAATTCGAGTAAGACATAACAAAAAAAAGCCGATTTCCATCGCACCCGAAAGGAAAGGGAATTAAAGCCCCCACACACGTCACCTCTTAACAGGATACCCACGCCCGTAGTACAAAAACTGAAAAACTGAAAAGAAAGAACAGATTTTTCCTCGGAGAAATAAAGAAAAGAGAGAAATAGCCGCTAATAAGCCGGCTCGTGCCGTCACGGCGATTTCGCGATTCCAAGCGAGAGAGAGAATCTGCTCAAACTCCACCACCGCCACCCCAACATGATAATCTCTCGCGCAAACAAGCCATGCCGCTTCTCTCTCTCAATGCCACGTACGTATATATATGTAGCAGAGCAGGCGTATTAAGGGATGAATTATATCGCAGAATCAAAATATAATGCGATGGTTATAGGGTGGCGATGTATGTGTGTACGTTATAGTGGCAGGAAGGAGGGAGAGGGAAGTATAGAACCGCGTGTCGGATGAAAAGGGGGTCACGCGCGCGCTGCTAAAACATCGAGAAAAACCTCTCTCTTCTCCCCATCTCGTGTGTGTTTTTTTTCTCTCTCTCTTTCTCTCTTGCCCCCATAATACGAAACGACTTTACCGTATATTAACACACTCGGCAATAACGCGCGGCAAAAGTATCGTCCACGCAGGCGGGACCTTTTGAAAATTTCATACAAAGCTGCAGGACAAAAAAATATAAAAGTTCTCTACGTTGGCGAGAAATAAGACGTGTAATATATACATCGGACTCGGTCGATTGTCGGTCCTCGTTCGGTTACAATCGATCGCGAGCTGCGAGACGAAATGATGTACGATCGATCGCGCGGGATTTCCGCGGCGATGAAAGTGGCCATAGTAGAGAGGGGAAGAGATTGATTGATGAAAGCGCGTCGGTGGCGGTATTCATGAGTTTATATGGGGCGCGCTATTGTTTTCCCGGCGGGACACGCGTCCGAGCGCGCGCGCTTGTATTTATTCATTTGAGTTAATTTCTCGGGCGGGAACTGCTCTATTAAGTTCCTCGGTATATACGGTGTGGCGAACGGTGATGTGTATGGAGAGCCTTGAGGCAAATCTGTGCTATGATTCGGAATATGAAAGGAACTTGATAGAGTAGAAATTGTTGGTATGTCTGTGTGTGCGTGTAGAGATTGACGACCGGTTGGGGGGTTATCGCATCGCATACTCGCTATTATTATAGTGAAATAACGTCGTGACGCTTGATTGCAGTCCAATAACGAGCGTCAGCATTTTTCTTTATATACACGTGCGCATATATACTTGTTTGGAAATTTTCCTTGTACAGTTTCTACAATGTTGTTGGTTGATTGTATATATCTGAGTGGTATGATCGGTTATATGGACTTGCGGAGATCGTTTGGTATTTTCATATTTGGATTCAATCTTTGGTGCAATTTCTACTTTATTGAATATTCTCATCATGATTATCGATATAGGAACTGATCCATCGATCGACAACTACTTGGTAAACGTTTCGGGTCCATTAGACCTCTCTATTATATCGAAGTATTACAATAGGCGAGAATAGATCCGACCCAAGACAAGCGAGTAAAATACCTCGCCAGACCTGTACATATATAAGTGTGCAGTCAAGAAATGGCCTAAACCCCCCATAATTTCACAGACGTTTTTCCATGCATTCTCTTCGTAGATACTATACTAGTCCCATGCGCACACACACACAGAGAGAGAGAGAGAGAGAGAGATAGAGAAAACCGTAAAAACGGGCGCGCGTGCTGAAGCTCTCGGAGCTCTCGGTCGAACGCCTCTAATTGAAAAGGCAAATATAAACAGTGGAGCACGCGACCACGGCCGCATTGTCCCGGCTAATTTCAGCTTTCTTCGGCTTTCTCGTGCTGTACTCGCCTACCCCCAAACAACAACGAAGCCTTTATGCGAAATAAAAGAGTGCCCACGCGCGCTTATACACGTCTCGGACACGTTCTCTCCCTTACTTCGAATTCTCTTATATCTATCGATGGGCCATTCACGAGATTTTTAAGGAGTCAAAATCCAAATGCCGAAATTCTTTCTTCTTACATGCAGAACTTTATTTCTTTTGAGTGTATGTCGGGGGATGAGATGCATGACATGTGCGCGATGCACGCTCGCATATTAAATCCTTTTGGACGACCGAATGGACGATAATGGCGCTAGGACTATTGCGATTCTCGTGTTTAAGTGCTCGCCGGGGACTATTAATTCGGTCCCGCTTTTGTGTTGAAATTACCGGTCTTTCGCATACGTAGCGAGAATGGAACTGATGTTATTTCTTTTTTTTTTCTCGCACATGTGGTACCTTTTGTGGATAGACTCGATAATGCCACTTTCTATATACATATATTATTTGACTATAGATTTGTAGAATTGCATCGCAGTGTACAAATAATCACGAAGGTTTCGCATCTAAAACTTTCACTCGAAGAAATATCGTGCAGGGAGGGTTACGAGGAGCTTGATTATACACACACATACACACATATATATATATATATAAAAAGACGCGTCGAGTCGAGTGGAAGGGCGCGCGCGTCAGGTGGTGGATTGAAATCTGGTCGCGCACATACAATGGCTCAATCCGAGATGAAAATCCCTCCTGCTAAATCTCTTTCTTTCTCCCATTCAAATTGTGTGCCGCACTGCTGATGCTGCTGCACATGCATGCTTATGTATATGCGTTCGAAACCAACCCCCTCGACTTCTAAGTAGATACTTAGTTGCACATTTGGGACGCGCGCGCGCGCGCAGGGACCTTTTTTCTCCCTTATCGGTCTGCACCCTTGAATGTGTGTATATATGCGGCTATATATAAATACGCATCGTTTGTCGTTGAGCTGCCTCGAGTATTATTATACGAGCCGATTTTTCGACTATGGAGCTTTTTATATATGACGTGGTGGTATATAAGGTAATCGGCCAGTCGCGATCTTAAACCGTGTAATAGGACTTGGTGCGAGCGCGTTGGATGTATGTATGTATTGTATACTTGGGTGTGTATGGTAGCGTTGAGTGGAGAGACGCGCCGACGGCTTGACTAATGTACTTGAAAATTTGAGGCTATTATATACGCGGAACTGTTCGTGAACGATTCCTTTATTTTTTTCACGAAGCCAGTTTGGTATTGTGGCATTGTTTATACTGTGATTATCAACAGATTTGCGCATTCGCTTTTTTTTTATCGATATATTAACGTTTTTCAGTCCTGTGGACCACCTACAAAATTGTACCTATACTGAACATGGCGATATGTTAAAACATTGAAAATTGAACAAAAACAGTCTGAATCGGTAAATAGAGTCGGGTAACTCTAACAAACAACTCCTCTTACAGTGGCAGAGTGGAAATATCCAATGCATTCCATATAAAACATACAAATCGCATTACAGAACAACCCAGCGGGTGACAAACAGAAGCTCTCAGGAGATTTCCTCGCACCGCGGGATGAATCCTGGCAAGCACTCGGATACACACCCAATGACGAGATATCATTGAGACATAAGTCATCAGATTTAACTCGCGAGCGCAGCGCGAAGGGGGCCAACGAGCGTCACCCGCAGAAAGGAGGTTTTATGCACAGAATACACATACGCAGTTATACATATACACGTCTCTATATGAAACGTATATGAAAGTGCGCAAGTACATATATATGTATATACACAACAAGGGTGGGTTGAGCTGCACATACAGAGAGAAGAGAGAGAGAGAGAGAGAGAGCACACGCCTTGAAGTTTGTCTGATGCGTCGTTAGTCGGCCTGTTCCTCGCGTGCACATTATATCGTTATATATATATATCGAACCTAGCTAGGTATACGACTTGGATACGCCGATGTATAGCGCATATATACATACACGAACCGAACCCCGCCTCGAACAACCGCAATGGCATTAAAATTACCCGGGAAATTCAATTCCCAAGCGAAAATGCGCGGCGAGCTTATGTGTATATATAGGTATAGGTATATAGGTATATATAGTGTACGTCGTCGGATCGTGCGTTAGTTAGCGCGCACAGACAGAGCCTTCACGAGGCAGCAGCAGCAGCAGCCGCATATCGGTAGCAGCTACTCGCGACGACGTTAGCAAAGGGGAGGGTGGGGGTGGAGAGGGGGGAACGGGGGTCTCTCACTCTCAGTCCCCGCGTAGTATAGTCGTCGTCTGGGTGGCCCGGCGCATGTTTATGTGGTCGTAGCGCTATTATACGTATATATACCTACTGTGCTGCTACTCGCAGACGGAGAGAGAGAGAGAGAGAGAGAGAGAGAGAGCGGATAGCTTAGGTTGGTTAGTTAGCGTGCAAGTACACGTATCAAAGGCACTCAAAATCCGAGCTTAACAAAGCCGGCTTCTGGTTTGCCAACCGTGTCACGTAGTACGTGTATACCTTACCTGCGAGAGCTGCTGCTCCTCTCTCTCTCTGCCACCCCATCAGCTACGCCACTACTGCTACTACTACTACCACCCCTAGCTGCTGAAGCAAGAGTAGAGAGAGAGAGAGAGAGAGAGGGAGACGCCCTCTACTAGTATACGTATATACGCGCGACAGCTGCCTCCTACTCCAGGCGCCCGATTCTCACCGTCTATCCTATACATACCTCACTCTCTTTACTTTAGTCGCTGCTGATGCTTCCTTCTCTCTGCGCAGTGTGTATATACACATTGTACATCTGCAGCGTCTCTCCTGTTTTTAGCGAGCTCAACTTGCCTCGTCGCGACTTAATGCTATTTGCGAGACTGCTCTGTGTCTCCGTGGCTGTAGAGCTCCGAGATAAACAGTCGTGTATAGCGTATAATTATTGTGAATTTGGGAGGGGGGATTCGCTCTCTACGAAGTGAGCAGCCGCCGCCTCGGCTCGAATATTGTCTTTAGACCGCGTGATTAGCGTGTACACGCCTCGAGCGATAGACTTAATGCAGAGCTATTTTGTAGGAAGGAT
Source organism: Megastigmus dorsalis (assembly GCA_900490025.1). Taxonomy (NCBI): domain Eukaryota; kingdom Metazoa; phylum Arthropoda; class Insecta; order Hymenoptera; family Megastigmidae; genus Megastigmus; species Megastigmus dorsalis. Next base: position 48,802 of record UELU01137334.1, read on the forward strand.
TTTTCTTTTTATGTATTCGTATACAACCTCTATAAGTTACGGAACAATGTTTGAATTTAAATATTTGATATTAGATACGTTTGTAATTGATATGTATAAGTTAATTCAAATTTTCTCCCGTGAGTTATGAAGGGTTATACTGGGTGTACATCCGGTTTATAGAAAATAAATGGTTTTAGTAATAATTATATTTTTTGTTTGAGATGCAGTGTCAAAAATAAAGGTAAGAACATTTACGAAAATTAATAGGACGCGTTATTAAAATAAACCAAGATTTGAAATGGATATATTGTTTAAACATCTTGTACTACCGAAACGACCACAATTGGGGTCTTTGGCCTACAACTATTTTGGATGAAAATAAATTCTGGCGTTATAATATTCAACCTCAAATACACAAATTTCGAAAGTAAAGATACGAATTTTTTCTATACGCATTGAAGTAACTGAAATAAAAAACATCTAAAAATAGACAAAATCGACCAATATGTCATTCCTACTCCATTTTTTATCAAAACAGATACAGAAATTGTAATAATAGACTTCAAAAATACTCTAGAGTACATTTTTTTTAAATTATGAAATTTGAAATTTTTCGCTATTCTCATCGATCGGCATGACCCCATACAAAGGTTAATAATTACTTCCTTATAAAATTGGTCTGGTATGATACCAATGGTAGTAATTGAAATTAAAATCTCATTTAACTCGATATAAGACTTTTAAATTTATTTAAAACGTCATAAGGTCATAATAATCATTATTGTTTAATAATTTTAATAATATTCTTAATCTTGATTATATGGTATTTTTTAACTAATTTCGTCGTAAAAAAAGGCGGAACAGATCGATAAATTGTTCATATAACGGCTCAAAGTAAACTGTAAATATAGGCGTAAAAAGCTTCTTACTGCCACACTGTCTGCAAAACTTCCTCAGAGTGAATATCCCGAAGGGGCGTCAGAGCATATTGTAGGCGAGAACAAAGCCACTGCGCAATAACCACTTAGAGGCCATAGCTTCGGTGGCGGCCGCGAGAGGAAAAGAAAGAAAAAAGGAAGATGCTGCGCTGATCCAGGAGTCGACGTATATATATAAGCCGATTTGCGGGTCGCGGCCGAAGTGCCCTCTGCGCGCCCGGTTATATCTTTATAAATGGAACCACTCGCGACGCCCCCGCAGAATGGATGACCCGCCAAGCGTATATCGCTCACGGGATTTGCAAAATTATGCGCCTTTTGTTGTCCCTTGCGCGCGCCCTTTTGCCCGCGTATATCTATATACGTCCGTATAGTCATTTTAGTAGGAAAAGGGCCAAAATATGGAACTGAGTATTATTCAGACAAATAAATGCAAATTCGTTTAGATAAATAATAATAAAAGACAATTTTAATCTATATGTTGAGGCCATCTTTATTTCCAAAGCGTTTAAAAATACCAAAAAATAGGTTTTCGAATAGTTATGACAATGAAGTTTCAATTACCCCTCGTAGATATGCTACATTAAAATCTTTTTTTTTTAAATTTATTCCACAGTCTTGAAACTTTGGAAAAATATATATTTCAATAACATTAGTAAATGCTCTTTCTGATAGGCAATAAAAATTCATTAGTTTTTGCAAAAAACTTCTGTCATGAGAAAATCGGATTTTAAGTGTTTTCACAAATCTGTATATGTGTGTGTGTATATGTTAACAAGTTTCACAATTACCTCAAGAAGATTTTGACCGATCTTGCCCGATCCGTGATATATTCACTGAATGTCAGCATAAACCAAAATACCAAAAAATCGTTTTGCTTCCTTGCAAAAGAAGTATGCCTGTGTGTGTGTCTGTACGTTCACCAATTTTTGTCCCGTGGTGCTTATACTATTTTTCCTTATACCTACCAGTGCCTAATACACCTTATTTTTAGTATTGGTTAGCTTATTTATAAATTTTTACAAACATTATTTTAAACATTGACAGAATAAAGATGTGAATAATCTTTTAAAGAGCAGAAATCAATAATCGATACTTTCTTTAATTTTCTTGCAATACAAAATCACAATTATTTAATACAAGTTCAGCTATATAGGCGAGTGTTATGCAAGCATTGCGAATAAAAATGTGAAGTTGATAGTTTATTTTCTAAATATAAAATACTTTTTGTAATCACATTGTGTAATCATAGTGTGTAAAACCTCCACAGCAAATGTGAAGCATGACAACATAAAGCCCCATAATAGTATGAGTCAGCAAACTGTTAATAATTTCTTATTGTAGCATATGTCAACATTATCACTGTGATTTCTAAAAAGATGTTGTCTATTTCTCTTTTTTAACAAATCAATTATACCTGCTTCGTGTATCATTGACATAATATGATTATATCTCAAATTAAGAGTAAAATCTTTTCTAAATGTATACACCACTGGTGTAAACATTAAGTATTTATCAGATATGTGAATAGATTCAGTCTCTTCAATACTGTTTCGCGTATACTCACAAGTAGGAAAACAGCATATTAGCTCCGCTTTCAATAAACGATCAAAGCATTCGGTAATATCAATTATAACTTCATAACGATCCCGAAGTTTCTTCGATAAAAACTGTTCATGACTAATCATACCATAAATTTTTAAGTTGGATTTTACTAAATCATCGTACGTATCGATAGTTGGATAATATTGTGGTACAGTATAAAAAGGATTCAGAAAGCTCTGCAAGTTACTGTTTATAATCCAAAATGTTAGCACGTTCATTATGAGAAAAATTTTTTCCAAAGTCAGTTTTCGGTTTGATATTAGTTGCTGTACCTATGGGCATTCGAAGGCATTCTAATACTGATAAAACTATAGGAATCTTTAAAACCCACCTTAACAAAATAACTGATACAAATATCGTAATCAAATATAAGAAGAAAATTAAAGAATTTATAAATGATAAAAATTGTTCTTCGAGGAAAATCGGGTACTTGACAGTTGATATGCACATGCCGCCGCCGCCGCTATAATATGGATATGATTGCATATACCAGTAGTCCCGTATGCGCATAACAGCTATAAAGTAGTCTACTGTACCATCTTGTATAGATCTTAATTAAACAGTCCTTGGCCGTTGCCATGTTTGTCGATTAACGTAAGATTTGCATATATTTTTATAGTAGCCCTTGCCTTCATGGAAGTGACTATTGTATAAAAAATGTCAAACGAAGTTCCAATAAATCTGTTTTTTAGACCTATTCTAGTGTATCGTAGTCATTCAAATTATCAACCTTAACAAATGCATCTTTTATATTATAATTATTTAAATGCTTAGTTTTATCAAAGAACCACTTATCACAAATTGATGAATCTGCAATATAAAAAATAATCACGAAATTAGTTAATTTTAAGACATTAGCGTAATCTGTTTATTTATATTTACACTTACTATTTGCATGTAATGCAATGAACCATCGATCTCGAATTGAAATAGTGTCGACTTATTTGTACCTATCATGAAGCTCTCAACTTTTTTCCATAAGGCCGGAGATAAGGGTGCAAATGGATTGAATGTATATGCGATTAGTTTTTTTATTGGATCTAATGCAAATAAAAACTGCGGATAAAATATTAAAATCCCTTATTATGTTCAAGAACTTCCGAGCTTGGCTGCACCCGTTTTCTCCATTTTTATCGATCAATAAAAAGACTATAAACGGTCTATAATACATGCATAAGTTGTGAACTATTCAAAACACTGAGAGCGATGTATCTTTCAGGATACTTTTTCTGACCTATGGTACTTCTATTAATAGTGTGAAATTTATTGTAATTTTCCCGATAATAGAGATAATAGAACTTGTTCGTTGAATTTATCTAGATTAAAAACCGTAAGAGATGGTCGATGTTGACTCAAATAGGAAAAGTCGGTATTAATCCAATCTACAATGAGTACAACATCATGAGTTTGTCCAATAATACAATTTAAAAATAATCCCTTAAAAGTAAAGTCATAATTAGTAATTTTTAGAAAAGCATTTTAGAAAGTACTGTTACATGGACCGATTTCGATTAACTTACCAAAACTTCAGAGAGTTTATTATTTTTTTTTTATAATGTCAATGTTGTTTCCAAGACTTGAATCAATATTTTTCGTTACAAATAATATTAAAACCCAAATAAATGGATAATGAGTAAAACAAATCATTCTGAGGCAATAATTAACTCCAAATGAGGAAAGTAATTAATGTAAATATTTGTACAGATTTGTATGAATTTTTTCACTCTCGTTAAATATCTTCTAGTAGCTAATTAATTTCGAGTCAAAACTAATAAAATAAAAATTTTGTTGTATTCGCTATATTCATTAGTGTTCGGATTAAACGGAAACAAAATTTTCTCGTATTGTTCTTTATACTAAAATCGTTTCAATTAATAAAATGCTGATTCCATCCACACATACATAACATTCGAACTTAATATACTTAACATTGGAAATGTTTCACTAATTCTGCAACAACTTATGCAGTAGTAGTCTAACTAGACTACTACTGCTACAATCTTGTACAGAATAATGTTTGCACATAGAGAAGTTTGTGGAACAGTCAAGGTCAGCAAAGTATGCAGATAAAAAAATCATGCAATACTAATTATTGTAAATAATATTAAGAATATTGATTCTGAATGGAGTATTTACTTAAGGAATTACGCCTAGGTCAATATTAATTCATAGGTTTGAAATATTGATTTTGCTTCCTCAAAGAGAATAAATTAAAGCTTCGTAACGATAGAAAACATTTTTTTCAAAGAACGGATCTTACGGAACATTTTTTAAGGATTTTTGAATAAAAATAAGCGTTTTTTTAACCCAATAATAATCCGTGCCAAAAAGACTTTCTTTGTGCACTTGCATCGGAAATAACTATTCACGAACTCTTGCGGTACATGGGCCTGAAAGAATTTATGAATGAAGTACAAATGTTAAAAAAATAAGTAGATTACGGTCGATTTACTGAATCAATAGAGGATAGTTAAGGTTCTATGTTTTCCCGTCTTTATTTTTCGGACTACTATGGACTATAATTTATCATCTACGAACTCTTCATAGAGTATTGAGAAAAGAAATAAATTGACAAGAGAAACATATATATATATATATAAGTACAATTTTGAAATTCGTCCAAGTATGTTTGAAACGTTACAATAAGAGATAAATAAGTACGCTTCGACCCGGTACCCGGTACATACTGTCTGGAGAGCTACTCAGAAAGACGCAGATAAACCTTTCCTCGACGTGAAACGATGTGTTCAGAAGGGATATAAAAAACCTATAACAATCAATTTGTTCATTGAATTTAATGCTCGTGTCACCAAATTTTCAATAAGACGATGAGAATGAATTAACCACTACGAGCCAGTGGTGGATAATTTTAAAATAAAATTAACACCGGCCCTATACTTATTACTCTTCAGGGTAATGACAAATTGAACTAAAACACCTAAAACGGCTAAAATTCACATGTTACATATATATAAATCGGTGTCCGGTCATCCGGTGGTGAATTGTGTAACTATAATATCTATCTTTGCGCCGGGCATGTTACCAACAGAGGATAAATACAGAGTAAATATTTATTGCGCGACCAGCGCGTGTCGCGACTGAATTAAGCGTATATATATATATATATATAGAACTTAGAAGATAAAGATGCACTATTGCACTCCCTCAGACTTCACTTTGTACTGTTGTACATAGTGTGACTCCTATCCTTACTATTGTTGATCTTGGTTTTTGGTAGAGTTCGGTGTCGTTTATTATGACATGATATAGAAAATTATTTTGTAGGTTAAGTTAATTTCTTTTTAAAATAAACATAACTACATGAAAATATGTCATCTTCCATTTATTTTGTTAAGAATTAAAAATTTATGTTGTAAACAACAGCTTTTTTTATATTTATAAAATCATGATAGATAAAACAGAAATGACTGAAAATCAGCAATTGTCAAAAGAAGATTATTTAATTAGACGCGCTAATGAAGCGTTGTCAACAGATATTTATGCGGCCAAATCTTGGTTAATTACTGCGAAATCGTTATTTCCTCACAGTGCTAAAATTCAGGTAATATTTATAAGTTAATCAAATAAAATAATTATCGCTATGACATTAACATTGTTGTTCACAGTTTGAAGCTTATCGAGTGGAAAAATTATCAAAAAATGTTAAGGAAGCAGCAAAATGTTTCAGTGAAATGTAAGCTTTAATTTTTGAAAAATAACGTGTTTTTATTAATATGCATAGTACTATAAATTCACAATTTCAATTACATTTGCTATTTCTAGATTTCAGAACTTCCCCGATGACAGAGATATATGGAAAGAAATTGAAAGGATAACATCTTCACTAAGATCTGAACAATGCGATGAAGAAGCAGAGTTATTGTGTCATATGTTTCAGCATATACCTCAAGATCTTCAACATCGCTTACTTATAATGACTGCAGATCATAGTGAAGATACAATGGAACATTGCAAATTATTACTGTTATTGTTAAGACGATTTCCGCAAACTATTGCTACCCATGGAGTATGTTTTAAGTTACTATATTTTCATGGTTTTATATTTAATGATTGTGTAATGTTAAATTTATATATATTTATCATTTACAGCCACGTTTAGTAGAAACATTATTAACTGCAGAAAAACACACCCATCGTGGTGTTGCTGTTAATGGTTTCAGAAAATTATTAGCCTGTGAAGCATTGCCTCTTCTTGGTGCAGCTCCAGTTGAATTAAATGCAAGACTTAGTTTAAGATTACTTTGTAAAGCTGTAGAGTTCTATGTCGCTTACATACAGCAACCCCAGGATGCTCAAATCACAAAACCATGGGACAAATTGTTTCAAGTAGTGGAGCTAATTGGAAAAAAGTTAGGATGGGAATTAAGTAACTTATTTGCAACACCATGGAATCAAGAGGCTTACTGTGACAGACTTCAGCAATATGCAACTGCTCATGCTACAGGCTTAGGAGATGAACTTGTTGTGCGACAATTACTTATATGCTCAGTAGTTGCCTTTATAAGGATATTAAATGAACACACAGCTTTGATAAGCAGTGATGAAACGTCCTACTGCCTTGTGGAAGCTTTTGTTGATCCACCTGCTCCAAGTACGTATGAAACTTAATGTATACTTTTATAATTTAACACTTGTTTTTCAAATATTTATTTGAAAATATTAAGAGGGCCCTTAAATATTTGTATATGATAATAATAAGTACAATGATGTTAATGTAGTATTTCAAACATGAATTTTTAATTAGGTGGAGAACCAAAAAATAAAAAGCACAAAAGAGAAGAACCTCTTGGAATAGCAGTTACTAGTGATGGTGAATATAGCGGTAGTGGCTTAGCATTGGCTGTTAAATTGTATGATCTTATACATAGTAGCGAATATTTACAAAGAGAAACTGTTAAATTAATTCAACAAATGCGTTTAGAAACGTGGTTAAATCCATTTTTGAATGATCTAGCAATGTACAAAGGTTTACATCATGATCTTTTACTAAGGCTTCCACAAGAAACTAATTCTTTATGTATTCAGCTTCGAATGGCAAGCACATGCTTTTTTGTAAAGGATTTTAAGGTATTATATTTATCATTTCACATTATTCATAAAATATTAATTATAGATAATTCTTTCTAGAAATAATGATAATCTAGAAATTTTTCAACTTAGATATTAAACATTTACTTTTTAAGAAAAAAATAAGTGATTTTATGAAACATATAAATAGATATTAATTATAATTTTAATAAAATTTAATTACAGTCCATGATTGACTACATAACGTTAGTAGCCAATGCATTACCAAGTTCTGAAGGAAAAGTGTCTAATACTCTGACTGTCCCAGCAACTAGACATTTACACTATTTAACTTTAGCTAGGTTTCCTGTTTTACAATATTGTTGCAGACTTCTTCTTACTGCTATTAAGGTACTTATTATATTTCATTTTTATAGTAACAAAGTAAAAATATTTAACTATAATAATATAATCATTACAGGATAGTTTTTCATGGCCTGGTGGAGGAGGAGATTTAGCTATTGGCCATGCTTTAGTTTTAATGCAAATTGATTGGCCACAGGAAGCTTCGATGTTAAGCATCATTACAACAAAGATTTTAGCCCGAAGATCTTTTGGTTATCCTCTGTTTCAAGCTTATGTTATATGCGTTGATATTTTAGAAGAATTAACATATTTATGGACTGATCATGGAGGCAGTGTAGCTTTAGAAATAGCTGTTAACACAGGAATTTTACAAAGTAAGTGAAGCATGAAATTTATAATGGTAAAGCCATTACAATGTGTTTTAACTCTTTGTAGATCGCAGGATTTCTACTCGAGGAGCTGATAAAGGAGTGAGAGAAGAAGTGAAACAAACAATGAGGCGGCAGGCGGCTAGAGATGGGGTAGATGCACTTGATGAGCTACTACAAAGATTTATTCTCAATGAGAAAAAAGCCTTGCTACATAGTTTAATTGTACGATAAATTAAAAAATTTATTATCTTTTATAATTTTAATAAATGTTTACATTTTACTTGACAGCGTTTATAAACATGAGATTTGGCTTACTTTCTAAATTTAAAATAATTTTAGTTTTACGACTTGTAAAGGTTAAATGTTTATAAAATCTTTATTCACCATTTAAACTTTAACATCTCCGTAATGATTAATTTTTTACAAAATTAAGAATGTTATTAACAGTATTTCTTCTTCACAAATTCATAATCAAAAGGTTTTATTATACAGATGCTGTACGATATAATTAACACTGTAGCTGATATATGAGATAGTATCAATGAATAACAATAGATATCGCATTACAAACAAACAGTCACTATTACAAGTATAGCTTTCACTGAAATTTAAAATGATGCAAACTATTTTTATAACACATAAAAGCGGTAGACATCTACTCTTATTTTAATTAACTCCAAGCTTTCAATCAAAGAAAACTCAATTGCATATCGTGTATATATATATATTAACCCTAGCGCTAGTATACAAAATAATATTCTGCAATATACTTCTTTTATTCAGTTCATCATTACTATGCCTATAATCTTGACTTTGTAAATATTTACCATCAAATAATATTTTTATAAAAGATTGTTATAACAAAATACGGAGGCACCCGTAATGATATTACTACCCCACAAAATCAATTGAAATTGGATCGGTAGTGAAGATTAATTTAAAATTTAAAACAGTTTCCCATAATGGCTTTTAATATATCTATTTACAAAAATCATTTATTTCCAATTGATATTTATGGTATATTATAAAGCACTTTTCATCAATAATATATAATGTCTTATTTATACTTGTTATTGGTAAAAAGTAGTAAATGTAACCAAAAATCCTGTAGATATGAAATGTATGGTTTGATCAGTAAGAGTGCATTTATTTATCACTCTGTCTCGCAGAATTGATAATGCAAAGTAAAGCTGAAAGTAACCAGCTTTCATCGTTCATCAAATTGAGGTTCATGATTGATTTATCTGATATAAACAGCCAATTGGAGAGCACATTGTAGTAATACTTTGATTCCTGGCATGAAAGAAGCAATTTGACTGAAATCTGGCCCTGAGACTAATTGTGTATGAACTTGTAAGCCTCCTGGATAGTCTCCACTTTGAACTAGATTACAAATTTGATGCAATCCTTGCAACGTATTTTGCGAAATCTATGAAAATTAAATGTAAGTTGAGAGTTTCTTCAAATCGAATATTGTGCTAGGTTTAGATTGATAAAACTTACTTTTTGTTCCCTAAGACAATCGTAAAGCACTTCCAATTTTCTTGAAACGTCGTCTATTTTCCTTTTTACTTGCTGAAATTGTGAAATTAAATTAAAAAAAACAAGAATAATTTTTTAAAACGTATAAGAATTAAACTTTTTTAATCTAAATAAACGATTTTGTAAAAAACTTCATTTTTTAATGTACCAGATTTCTCGCATTTTCGAAGCATCGATCCTTCAATTCATTGAATACAGCTTGCAACTGCGCGTGTTCCTCTGGAATGGGTTGTTTTGGTTTCTCAGGTTCCGGAGCCCTTACTACCTGAGCCGGTTGCACAGGTTGTAAAGGCTCAGCTGGCCTGTTGAATTGTTGAACTCCTTGGGCAGGAATGTTTTGATTGTATTGATTATACATAGCTTGAGGATCTTGATAACCCTGCTGATGCTGTTGCTGCTGTTGCTGCTGTTGCTGCTGTTGCTGTTGCTGTTGCTGTTGCTGCTGTGGACGATATCCCATATCTTGCTGCTGTTGGTAAATCTATGGACATTGGAATTAGTTTTATTAATGTTCAGAGTAAATAATTTAAACCAGTAACTTAAGCTTCATTTTACAACAAATATAAAACTATCATTAGTTTTCTACACATTAAATTTATAAAAATTTAGGTATATCAAATAAGCTGATAAGTAAAAATTTTTAAAACATTACATACGTTAGGTTCTGGTTGTGGAGCTGCACCTCTCAATGGATGTACAATTGGATCTTGCCGCTGGAATTCCGATTTTGGCTGTATAAAAAGAGTATATATTATTTAAAAATTAAAATGTTTACAAATATTAGTGAACAAATTTTGCATAATCAACAACGAATTCTGTAAGTGATATCAATCCAAATTGAAAAATTAGCGAAAATATAAATATTGTCGAAAAGTTTGCTATATGAGTTACAAATTATCACATTGTGGTTACTCATAGTAGTTTTTAAATCAAACTATATTTTAAGTCTCAATATTCAATGATAAAACTGGTAGGTAAAAGCTGTGACATAAATGCGTAGTATCATAATATAATGTATCGTGTACACTGCATATGTATCAATTCCAATGAAATTATTTAAATATTTAAAAAAAAAATTGTAAGTTGTCATGCTTTCACAAAACCTAGAACAAAGTTTTCGCGCATTTATATATGTATTAAAAAAATATAATGGTTTCAAATTTTACTAATGTTTCTATTTAGGTATAAGCAGTATCAACATGATTGACAAAATTAAAAAAAAATAGTAATAATATTAAAATCACGGAAATATTATCATAAGACTAATTTTTAGTTTTTTTTTTTTTTAATATACAAACGGTAAAATTATTTTCATGTATTATTAAAATTATCACACTATTTTCTGGTTTGTCAAATCATAGTGTCTCAGCACGGTGATGATTTTTTTATAAAAAAAATATTTATAAAAAAAATATTCAAAATGGCATATGAAAATTAAGCACAGACTAAGTATACTATTGTAAAAGATGATTCTATTCAAGTCTTGTAAAAAGGTACATTAGCGGGATCACTCAGGGCAAATTGCTCTACCTTCGCATCGACACCCTTTGCATATTTTTCTTTCCACTTCCTGCTGCCAGCGTGTTCTGCACACATTTCGTTTTTGAAGAGTAAAGCCATTACTGGCTGCATATCGTTCAGTAAGATTATTTATATATAGTACATTTTTTTGCGTAAAAATTAATTTTTTCAATTCTACATTTGACTCAAGATAATTATTTTTAAAAAAAAGTATCGGTACAAAGGCGATTAAAACCCCCAGTAAAGTTAATTTTTTAAAGTTAAAAGATAATGCACTCGGTAGAAATTTATTATTTAAGCCTCAAGCTATAAAAACCAAATAGTTTATCCAAATACCTTTTTGGTCATTCTTGCAAAATACAAAAGAAAGGATAAAAGAGTTCTTTTTAAGCTTAAACAATTTCACTTTTTTTAATATTATCTTTATCTATCTGAAAAAACACTTGTTTTAAGCACTTGATGTTTTTTTAAATATAATAGAATAAAAGCGTATAGCATTCTATTCCTTTTTGTATTGTAAGGAAGTTATAAAATCCACCACCAGTTACAGCGATACTTATTTCAAATTCATGAAGATAATTTAATTTCTAATATACGACTAAAGTCGAAAAAGGATAATTGATGATGAAAAATGAAATATTATATATTTTTGAAGAATCTTTAAAAAAGAAATATTTATTAATTTTTTTTCTTTTTTATAGAATATACTATAATTTAAAAATTTTCAACTATTTGCTACTACTTAGACATATAATCAATTATCGATATTATTGCAGGTAATACATTTATGTAGGTATCAGTTTTGCATTTTCATTATAACTTTTAGTTCAGACTTGGTCGTACATAAGAACTAACACCGAAAGGACTGTAGGTTTTATATTTTGTAAATTCGAGATTTATAATCAACAAGATAATAAAAACAAAAAGATTTTTGAATCTTTGTTAAACGAATGTTGGTTTTTAATTAGATATTATTAATCTTGTACTAATTATTTGTTCAAAATTTGTTCAAAACCTATAATCCTTGGTGCCCCCCCTTATAAATTTCTCATGCATATCCTAATAAAGTCTACATAGAAAGAAGCTCAAGTATATTCACCTGTGATTTGAGCGATTTAGAAACAGGTGGATCGTTCCATCCGGACGGTTGAGCTGTCGGCTGGTAAGCATTATTATCTGCGTAGCCGAGCGATTGCGAGGGCAGTTGGGCAGCAGCTGGTGCATTCTGTTGCGCCGCGTTCGGATCGTACATCGATTGAGGCTTCATGGGACTGGGATTCAATAGACTAGGTTGAGATGGCCTGTGCTGCTGCTGAAGTTCCGGCTCTGCAGGATTGTATATCGTATTTTGTGCGCCACCACTTCCAAAGCCACCAAAGCCGCCCATCGGTTGTGGCTGTTGAGGCTAATTTACAATGACATTTTAAAGTAACGGTAGCAACTTTGATCCTTATAATTAAAACATCTATTATAAAACCATTAAAAAAATCTTACATGATATGAAGGTTGTGCTGGAAAAGCACCGGGAAAACCTTGCTGCTGTGCTCCACCGTACATCTGCTGGTTTTGGAATCCAGCTGCACCATAGGACGGCCCAGATTTAACAGACGGATCGAGAATATATTTCGATCGCGATTGTGGTCCAACGCTAGACGGCCTGGAGCCGCTCAAACTCGTGCTCTGGCTTGCAGCCGGTGGAGGTGGTGGTACAGCTGGTGTCATGGGAGTCTGTCCGTATTGACCATACGGATCCGATGGCTGGCTCTGTAAGGGCGCTGCTGCTGGGGTAAAGTGACCTGGTGCTGGTGGAATACTACTGCTGTAAGGCTGATTAGTCACTACACCACCATACGACTGACTCGACATTCCGCCGTAGGACTGCTTCGTTGGAGCCGTGTTCCATGCGGGGGTCGGCTGATGCTGAACCGGTGCTGGTGCCGATTGCACGGGCGTAAACATGCTTTGAGCACCGCCTGGTAGCGACTTCCTCGGCGGTGCTTGATTTTGCACGTACATGTTCTGCAAAAGGAAATGTGCATTGCTAAACTGTTAATCGAATTAAATTGAAGCCTATTTTAATTGTACGAAATATATTCAAATTTTTATATTTTTAATCACGTTCTCCTGCACTACATAATATAGAAATAATGCTAGGGTATAATGCAAGAGTATGGCGAATATTTATAAGTCTTGTAGCTATAGTATTTCATAAAAAGAAACTCACTGAGTAAGGAGCATTTTGAGATAAGTTTGAGCGTCGAGGCTCCATTTGTATGTGTCCAAGAGCTTTGTAGAGTCGATCGCGGAGCATTGTGATACGGGGTTCTTGACTATCGCTAAGATAAATCAAAGCAGCGTCAAGATCACCTTCAGCTGCGAGCATTTCCGCATAGCGTGTAAGAACCGCCGCGATATTTCCCTCAATATTTACTTTGCGCGTAGAGTCGTATTCAAGGGCTTTTTGCATAATGGTAACAAGTTCGACGGTCTCTTGAATTCCAGCATCCGAGGAATCGATGGTTTTGTTTAGATTACCCGAGCAAATGAAGCAGATCTGTGCTTCTTTTCTCAAATTTAGGTTTTCACTCGCCGCCAATCGGTCGCCCAAGATATCTGTGAAATGAATAGAAATATAATTATAATTCAAAATTTCAATTTTATCATTTTTTTACGCAATTAATTTTCATGCGATATAATTTTTAAAATTAACGGATAAAAAAGTAGCTCACCGCATAAAGCTCCTCGTTCTTGAGGACTAGTATGGGTGAAAACACCCACTAGAGCTTCTTTCCAACAAGTTATATCGCAGTTCCGTACAACATCTACCCAATTTTCGCTTACTAATGAGTTAATTAGTGAATTCAAAGCGCCAGTGTGTTGTGCAAAATATCTGTACTGCGTTTGTGCTAATAAATCAGGTCCACCAGCCATAGACAAAATGATTGCTTCTGCATATCTTTTATTGTCAAAGCATAAGGATACAGCTGCCTCGATATTTCCCAACAAAATAGCTTGAGTGATGAGACCGTCATCATCTAATTATAATAATAACTCATGAAAACTTTTTCTTTACAAAATAAGAAATTAAGGTAAAAAACATTTATTACCGTCTGTTGTATTTATTTTGAAACTAGTTTCTGCAGATTTACTAGCAGATTTACTGGGCGTGATGGATTTTCTACTTTGTTCTTGTTCAGCAATAGCATCGAATGCTGCACTTCCATCAAATGCATTACCATTCATACCCTACGTTATTAATAATTTTTTTTAGATTTCGTTTAATATCCATTTAAGCTAACATTACTAAAAGTTACTTACAGTATTTAATTTTGAAACACCATCTGTAACAGTATCTACCTCCGGTGGTGGTACTATTTGATTTAGTTTGGTATTCATTTCATCTAGATTAAAACCTAATAGTCCTAATAAGTCTTGTGTAACGTTGTCTCCAAAATAGGCACCAATACAACTCCAAACTTTCTTTTTATGTTCATCTGTAGCATTGTCAACTTTTCCTTTACAAAAGTCACTAAATTGCCCATGTTTAAGAGCAGCTTCTAATTCGTTGGAGCGCTGAATGAGTTCAGGATTTGTAATAACTTGCGATACAAAAGCTTTCCTATTAGAGTTTGCAGGCATATTCACATCGACTGGCTCATTCTCAAAAATTGTTAATTTTCCCCCAAACTAAAAGAATAAAAAAAAAGTTACAAGATACTTCTTATGTTGTATAATTTACAAAAGTTCACCCATTAGGTGTACTAACTCCAAAAGAAGCGCCAAACGGTTTCTTTAACCATTTTGGTGCTTTCTTGAGAGCAGCTGCAGCTTCCGTCTGCTGTACAGATGCTGGTGGCTGTGTAAATGGATCCATACCCGGGAAAGAATCAACGATTTTATTCGACGTTTCTACAGATCCTTGATTATGTCCGCCTAAAAGTGAGTATACAGTAGCTAAACCTTCAGAACTAGTTCCAACAACTAAGCCTGGATAGCGAGGACACCATGAAATATCGAAATTCCATTGATTGGTATGAGCCAATTCACAAATCACTTCGCCATTCTAAAATGGTAAAGTAAACAATTCATCAATTCAACAGTTTATCAAATAAAAATAAAAGTTTTCAAAAAATATCACAGTGACTTACTGGAGCATCTGAATTAGGATTCCAACAAAGAATTCTATTATCTTTTGCACAACTTAGAAGCAAATCTGAATCATGTGGATTCCAGGCTATAGAAAGAACTCCTCTTTGATGATTAGCCAAAGTTTTTAATGGTGATGTTGCGAATCTCAAATCCCATAATTCTATAATTGGGGATTGATCATCTTCTGAAGCTAAGCACAGCTGTGTAGCTACATCTGGATGCCATTGCACTGATTTCCATCTCACCTAAATTTAATAATAATAATTAATTTGATTAGTTTATGAATAATTCACACAATTTTCTGCATTTTAAAATCTGTCTGACCCTAGAATTTGTGTCTGTTAATTTTATTATTGCTTCATTCTTTTTGAGATCCCAAATAACACAACGTTGCGAAAAAGTTGAGGCCAGGATATGTTGCACTATAAAAATATAAAATGAAAAACGAACTAGTAATATCTTTTTATAACAAATATTAAAAAATAATCAATGATATATACCTTGCTTATTCCAAGCTATATGCTGTACATCTTCTGCAGGCATAGTTTTTGCACCAGGAGTCATTGGCTTATTTGTATTATTAAGATCCCAAATATAAATTTCACTTTCTGTTGCTCCAGTTGCCAATAAATTTGGCTGAGAAGGATTAAAATCCATCGCTCTAACTGGACCTTTATGTCTTTCTGGACTGCTGATTAAACAATTGCTGTCATTAGCCAACATTTTAGCAACAGAATAAATTTTTATTTTTCCATAATCACAGCCACCAACTATAATACCAGCTGGATTATTACCGTAACAACCCCATATTATTTTATGAAACCTAAAAATTAAAATGTTATTCATTTTTCTCATTCAGCATATTTTAATATTATGTATATTAATATAAATTTCAAACCTCTGATCACTCGGTACGCTAGTGTTGAGTTGCATATCATAACCTGGCTGTTGTAGATTAAGCGAATATAAATCTAAACTAGCATTAGTACTAAAACTCGCATCCAATTGCTGGGCAGCAGTTCCTGCTGCTAACAAAATTGGATACTGTGCTGGTGGGGACCAAGCCACATTAACAGTTTTATGCAGTTCTTTGACCTTCATTTTTAATCTACAAATAACAAATGAACAGTATTAATAAACAGGTTTTAAGTATTCATGATTGCAAAGTTAAATTTATAATAACTGCTAAAAAATAACTGATGTAAATTATAAATACACTTCATCGTGTCAACAAAATTGAAGCTCTGTTCGAATAAGGGAAAATCTACTACAATTTTACAAACATCTTTATCATTCTCACGTAAAAACCAACCCACTGGATTTATTTCAATTGACCTAAATTACGTAATTTATAAAAATATTTCTAATCTGGAGAAGAGTAATAAGTTTAATGACCTCTTGTCAAAATATCCTTACACGAATTCAATTTTAAATTATAAAGTTCGCCTAAACAACGGTAGAAGACGCGAGAATCTTTAGACAAAGTTTATCTCCTTACCTTACGATTTTCCAGCTGGCACTAAAAAATGGGAAATTACACAAATATTCACAAAGTCACACAAACCGCATCCATCCGTCAGCTCTTCTTTTCCTTCCAACGTGGCGACTGGCGAGCTGCAGTTGCATATGTTAATGTATATGTGTATATTATTTTTTGCCCGGGATGGCAGCACCTCCCGGTGTAATTTTCGTCCTACTGGCAACACTGGAATACTTACTCACTAGTGTGCTTGGAGTTTACGTATATATATCACCTGATATAACGAACTTCAAACATTGATGATGCGATATAAGTATAAACAATGAATTTAGACACGAAACTATTTTTGTGCTACCAGCTACAGCCTATCTAGCACTATAAGTAGTCTTATTTCGACATCATATAGTGATATTTCCTTAATAACAACTACAACTCTAACAAGTATATTTACATGCTTTATTATACATGTATAATGTTTGTGGAATATCGTAAAACACCATTTGCAAGTTACATAATGAAAAGTATAACAATAATTTTAGTGGAATAACACTAAAAGTAATATAAAAAAATTGATTTAAAAACCTTGTTTAAATTTAATATTATTTATATAGGAATTGAAAGGATATTAATTATATTCTATAATTTATAGTACACATGTTATATATATATATCAATTTTAAATAAGTAAAAATATTGTAAACAGTATTAATTATTATTGTTATGCGTGTACGTAATTTTATATTTGTTAAATTAAAAATATATTATGAGATCAAAAAATGTAAACAAGAATACATCTTTATTATGAAATAATATTTATCATCATTGATAACAGAATAAAAATAGAAATTATAAGACCATTATTAACAATTTCATATATAATTTAAAAATAACATAAAATCACGCTATCGCGTAGCCCTCTGGTGGCGATGACGTCAGAGCACGCTGATAAGTGGACCAATCGTCGTCGACCACGATCCAAAATCCTGGAGCTTGTAAAACGTCTGCTAGAATGGCAGGGTTTCAATTTTTCTGGTTAATATTGTTTAATTTATTGTTATGTTTTGTGATTTGTCTCGCTGGGTAAGTAAAAACAATTACTTTAATAAACTGTTTTCCATATGCAAAAAAAATATTTCATTTTGAGTCGTCTATCACCATATAACCTCATAATACGTAAACACTCATTTTAATTTATAATTTCTCTAAAAAATATGTTTATAATTAATTTATTTATTAATAAATATTTATTTATTTGATCCACGATTATGTACAAGTATTTTTTTTTATATAATATGTTTTATTACATCAAATTCATCAATAAAAACTTGTTGTCTTGATGCTTGACAATGTTAACACTATTTTGAAATAATCAATGATATTTCTACCATCTTTTTTATATTAATATTTTATTGCAGGAGAGACTTCTATGCAATTCTAGGATTATCAAGAAGTGCTAGTACACATTCAGTTAAGAAAGCATACCGAAGGTTAGCAAAAGAATTACATCCAGATAAGAATAAAAATGATCCTGAATCATCACGGAAATTTCAAGATCTTGGAGCGGCTTATGAAGTTCTCTCGGATGAAGAGAAACGAGCAATGTACGATAAATGTGGTGAAGATTGTTTGAAAAAGGATGGCATGATGAACAACGCAGATCCCTTTTCGAGTTTCTTTGGAGACTTTGATTTTCATTTTGGTGGTGATTCCCACCAGGAGCATCAAACACCAAAAGGCTCTAATGTTGTGATAGATCTCTTAGTTACATTAGAAGAATTGTATAGTGGTAATTTTGTAGAAGTATGTATTCAATTTCTATCAACAAATATCTAAATATTGAACAACCAAAATTATTTTCGTATAATTATTATTTTCAGATAACCAGAAACAAACCAGTTATAAAAACTGCAAAAGGAACAAGAAAATGTAATTGCAGACAAGAATTAGTTACTCGCAATTTAGGAAATGGACGTTTCCAAATGATGCAGCAAACAGTTTGTTCAGAATGTCCAAATGTGATCTTAGAAAATGAAGAACGAACGCTTGAAGTAGAAATTGAGCCTGGTATGGTTGATGGTCAAGAAACTAAATTCACAGCTGAAGGTGAACCGCATCTTGACGGAGAACCTGGAGATTTAATTATTAAGTAATTTATTTCCACTTATATATAAGTTTTACAGATTTTACATATATTTTTGAGATATAATACTGAAAAATGTTTTTAGAATTAAGACGCAGCCTCATCCAATCTTTGAAAGAGTCGGTGATGATCTCTACACAAATGTTACAATTTCCTTGCAAGATGCATTAGTTGGTTTTACAATTGAAATTACACACTTAGATGGACATAAAGTAACTATTCAAAGGGAGAAGATTACTAAACCAGGGGCACGTATGCGAAAGAAAGGAGAAGGCATGCCAAATTATGATAACAACAATCTTCATGGTACTTTATTCATTACATTCGACATCGCTTTCCCGGAAGCAGACCTTACAGAAACTGAAAAAGAAGGTAAGGAAACCAGTATCTGAAAAACATTAATTTAGATTTTTGTGTATTCATTTCATTTCTACAATACATTAATTGTACATATAAAATGGTTATGAAAGTAGTTTATACTTAAAACTCAAAGTGTTTCATAGTAAAAAGTGGTTATTTTATATCATTTACATTCATCACCTTGCAGCTGCATAAAATTAAAATACCTGTAGAGAAACAAGTTTCTATTTTCGAAAATATCTTAATATAATCTTACATTAGGACCGAAAATAATGGTTGTATCAAGGGGTGTCCTAGTAAAAAAATTATTTTTTTTTACTTTTGATGTATAAATAACTTAGAAAGATTTTTGAAGACATTATTAACTTAAACATATAATAATCATAAAATAAACTTACAGATTAGCATTGTATACAAAAAGAAATGTGGGATGTGTGTTATAGTCTTATTTTGATATATATTATTCAATAACTTTTTTAAAGTCTTCTGAAAGAATCATGGTTTCATATGTAAAATAAAAGGAAATATTGTTTCTAAGAAAAGCCTATTACCATAAGAGTCTATGCTAAATTTTAAATTTCTCAATTTTTTTTTTGAATTATAAATTGATTACTTCCCTTAGCTTCTTCAAATTTTTTATACATATACATAAGATACATATAATGTCTATTATGAATTTTGTCTACTAATTCGCTAGTTTTATAAGAAATCGGTGGAACCTGCTAAAACAAAACTCAGTACATGTAATTAGAAAAACAAATTTTCTTTTATCATGCTTAGATTTTCTTAGTTTTCATGAAAGGAAGGTTTTTATTTTGTACCTATATACTCAGAGAAATGTAAATTTCATGATTTTTCTATAAGTCCATTGTACAATTTTAAGATCATCCCTATGTGTAAAGAATTTGAATTAATCAATCCAAATCTTAATTTACCCCAGTGGAAATTTTATCAAAATGTATCAAAATGTATCAAAGTGTATATAAATGTTGCATTTCGTAATTTTGTCAAAACACTTTGATACATTTTGGTACATTTTGATACATTTTGATACACTTCGATATATTTCGAAAAATCAAAATAATGTTATTTTTATGTCTTTCCTCGTGTAACCACGTTTTGATACGTTTCAAAATATTTATGTACATTTTTAGACATTTTGATACACATAGATACCTTTTGGTACCTTTTTATACCTTTTTATACATTTTCATGAGCATCATATTTTAAAAATTTATATTTTTTTCTCAAATAAGCAGATTATACTTTTTAATGCTTTTTGAAACATTTCGGTATATTTATGTAAATTTTTGTCCATTTTTACAAAATGTATCAAAACGTATTAAAATGTATCAAAATGTATCTAAATGTATCAAAGCGTATCTAAATGTTTTTACAATCAATAAATTTTTTTCAAATAAAAAATTATTGTGTACATAAATGTACGAAAATGTATTAAAATGTACCAAAAGGTATAAAAATGTATCGAGTCAATGAAAAGAATTATTACGAAATGCAACATTTATATACACTTTGATACACTTTGATACCTTTATGTATACTTTAATATATTATGATACATTTTGATACATTTTGATATACTTTCGTAGATTTAAAATTTTCCACTGGGGTAAATGTAAATATTGCATATAAAATGCAAATAAATATATTAAATACACTGAGAGAAGTATACAGTTCATTGAAATAATTTTTATTTGACATTAATTTACCAGCTGAAAGATTTAATCAAAAAAGTTATATATTTACTAATAATTAGTATACCTACCATCTTTGACTGAACTATGTTTGTATGAATGAACTAAGAATACGAACGAATCGCTTACTTATCTCATTTTACAACGTTGCTATTTATTAAAAATTTCGTATTTTTTGAAGATTTCATAATTTTTTTCGAATTTCAAGTTTATTTCATTTTTTAAATAATATGATATAGGTATTTTAATAAATGAGTAATTACAGCTTTAGATTTAAAGTTTAGTCATACACACAAATTATCTGAATATATAGTACTAAAGAGAGAAGCATAACTGTATCTACATTAAAAGATATTCAATTTATGTTGATAGTAAGCTTCGCTTTGGTAATAAATTCTCTGACTTTAAGTTTTCGTTCTTAATATAATTAAAATTATAGATTTCCAATGTTCAATTAAAATTCAAACTACAATTACTACATATTTTCAAATTCTTTCAAATTATCAATTGAATGACAGTACACGATGCTATTATATTTAATGATATAAAACATGTATTAAGTTATTTTTTCAATTAAAAAAATTATCCTGAATTAATGTATTATAGAAATATTTGTAAGATTCAAGAGTAAAGCAAATATTTTAAAATTTAAACAACGTTATTTAAACTGATCAATGCATTCACAGATATAAGGAAATTACTCAGTCAAAGTTCAGTGGACAGAATATATAATGGAATTCGGGGGAACTGATTATAATAGGATCAACGATTTAAAAAATATACGCTGTTGGAGAACATCGTGAGCTCTACAACCACTGCGCGTTTACGCCCATGCTAGATAGCACTGGATATGACTATCAGTGAAATTTGACTCCCAGACAATTTTAACGTTTGTATCTCTTAGAATAAAAGTGTCAAATGAAGACTGTAAAAATTAAGCTCTGGCACTATGCTAAAGCTTATTTATTCATGTAAACTGCTGCAGTGGTTTAAATGAATTTGAATTATTTAAGTTATTGTAAAATTGACAAAAGCGTGTATGGTGCGTGAATGCTTTAATTAAAACGAGTGTTTTTGCATTTCTACCTTTGTAAATCAAGACCTTACACTTTTCGCAAGTGATTTATCGAAAAAGAAAATCAACGTTCATATAAAAAATAAAAATTAAATTGTAATATTATGAGGATGTCTTTGATCAATTTGATGAATTATACTATACACTTTTCAATATTTCTACTGATGTAACGAAGTCATATATTATGTGATTCGTAAATTTTAAAATGTAAAACATTATTTAATCTGATTTTTATATTTTATACTTTCATTAAAATCAGTTACCTAAATAAAAGCTTTAATACTTTATTTAGTTTAAAAATCAATAGAACTACAAAGTTTAAGTTTTACGCTTATTTTTAACTACTACAAAATGGTTATAAACTACATCAAACCGAATTTCATACATTTTCATTATTTTGTAATTTTGCAACTTGTGAAAGTGTATCATCTTAATAATATAATCTTCACAGGTTTGTTACTAGAGTTTTATTAAATAAAAGTAAAGTAAAAAAATGCCCAATACTTACTTTCAGATAAGGGCAAATGCTAGAATGAGCTCAGTTTTTGTGCTTTTTGCACGAATTAAGATAAGACAAGCCATAAAATAAAATCAATATTTTACGTTATACTATTTTTCATGTATAATCTTTATGTGAAGAAAAATGTTTTAAAACTAGACACGATTAAAAATTTATATTTATTTGAGGAATATCATCGATTCCCCTTAAATTTTGGTTTTTGCTATTTTTTTACATCTTTCATATTCATTGGTTCTTGTGTTGAATATTTAATACTACGTTTTTGTAAAATATAAAAAAAAAACTTATTACGTGATGTATATATTCACCTCATTTAACAGTTATTCAGATAAAAAAGTGAATAAATGTTTATGAAATACCTAAAAATATTAGAGTAACTTCCTTTACTAAACATGAAAAAGAGAGAAAAAAATTTATACATAATTTATTTTTTATTTTTCGTATTGATTTATTTATTATTGACGATGTTCGGTGATAATAACAATTGCTTCTTATAGTATTCAGAAATGTTTTTTTTATTAAATCGACACACATTATTTAACAAACCTCCTTCGAACATGAAAATATGCTCTCTGAAATAAATTCAAAGTTGAAAAATAGTACTTTGTACATACATAGTTATTTACTGGATAAGACACGATTACATTTTCTCTGTCCGTTATCTTATTTTTTGTTTTTTTTTTCGTTTTCGCATCGCCAAGATGCAGTAAGCATAAATCATTGTGCGACATAATAATCAAGATTCTACTCGATTAAATTGTTTAGCAAGTTATATTGTATACAACACAAAATAAGATCTTTACATTATTATACGGAATACGGGTATATAGGTCTTGTTCGTTTCAAGCACGTTTGAAAAAATATTGAACTTTATAACAATATATATATGTATATATTATTAACATTTATGTACACGACTATAAAATATCACAAATAGCATTTTGAACGCAATAAGGTATATATAAATGTCCTCGTATAGCAGCAAAATTTCTTTTGAAATCGCGTCAAAGAGGCCCTTAAACCACAAACTCACATAGGCCGTTCTACATAGTAAAAAGTACACAACAAATGAAAAGTTATGTTGGCAGCGCCGACAAATCAAATAAAATTAAACAAAAATTAACATCCGTCCTTTCTTTCGATAAAATAAACCGCATTATACCTCGATAGTGGCTTTATTGTTCTCAAATCACGTGAGATCATTGCGAGTGCGCAAATTGCACGATGAATACATTTAATTCATGGTTGTACTATTTTCTCGTCCTAAACGTTACGAATTTAAACGCACAGCATCGTCCGCATATCCTACAACACACTGTTTTTGGCACTGTTAACGATGCTGTTACTAACGCCTCGCACAATCTATACAACCGCTATAAGTGACAAACGCAAAGGAACCTTAGACAATATATACCTACGCATAGGAACCGCGCGCTTCGAACGAAAAAGTCATTCGATTAAAGTCATAGTTAAATCTACGATATAGAAATTCTGCCGCGTTCGTACGTTCGAGGAATCGTTGATGAAAGAAGTACATGATCGAGTGGTATAAGTAAGTATAGAACGAAGACGTGGGTAAGATTGAGCCGAGACTCGAGAGGCTTTGGCCCTATACGTATATGCTAGTCGTGGCAGTAACAGTAGAGACGCATGTGCGAGTCGTCAACGCAGGCACTCTGCTTGCCGTAAGCGTTCAAACGGCTGATCGTGCCAACGAGTGTCATGCTGCCGTTGTCCGTGCGAAATCTCGCCGAGGCCTCGAAGATCGCGTTGCCCGGCATCGTCTCCACAGTCACCGTGTAATCGATCCAGGGCGCCACCTTCTCTGCTTTCTTCTCCTCGCTCTCGCTGTTGTGGAGGTTGTCGCTCAGTGCTTTGGCGTCTATGAGACTAAGGGCCTCGAGTTCCGCGCACTGTGGATACTTGGCCAGCATGGCGTTGATCTCGTGGACGATGAAGTTGATGACTTTGCCGACTATTGGATCGTCGTGGGAGACGTTGTAGCGCGTGTGACACATGCACCAGTGCTCGGGGATCTCGGCTGATTCGCAGCTGCGATTGTCCGGAATGGGCTTGAAGAAGCTGATGCCCCGGCTAGTCGCGTTCGCCTCCTTTTTCGGTATGCTGTTCGACTCCTTCTGCGGAAGATATACAATTTATGTTTACGGAATGAACATCCAGTTCCAACTGCAGGCAAACAGTTTTGTTATTTCTACTACTTATTTAGTTAGAAAACAAAAGTTGTCATTTGGCTTAAGATCCTTAAGATGACATACAAGACACGCTTGCGATACCGAGAATTTAAGATACAAAATCCCGGCTGAAGATATTGTCTGTCTTCAGAGAAGTATCGTTACGCAACGATTATCTGCTTCGCATCGATTTATTCATCTGCCCACCGATAATGACGTAGATACAAGTGCGCACAGTGCGCTTATAAATAATGGATGTACAGGTAATTACCGCTCGAAACGCGAAATACAGTACCAATATACAATAGCAATACTCACGACTGGCTGATTCCGATCCGGATCGAGAATGTCGCGCAGAGTCTCGTGCAGATCGTATGGAGTGGCCAACTTCCTGGTATTCCTATTGAGATTGTCCCAGGCAACGGGATACCGTCTTCTCCACCAGTCCGGCAGCAGCAGGAATAAAAAGGGCAGACTGTCCTCGAGTCGTCCTTGATAGGTCTGTCTAAAGGAACCCCATCTCATTCCGTGATCGCTCATGAAGATCAGAGCTACGTTTCGCAACAGGTCGTTCTTCCTCAGATAAGCGAAGAAGTCGCGATAGGAATTGTCGCCGAGCTGGGGAAATTCGATGAAATCGTGGGTTAGACTGGCCTGCCAGAAGAAGCCGAAGTAGGGCTCGTCGGCGAATTCCTCCGCTACCTTGCGCGTGTAGTGCAGTAGACTGTCGAAGTTGAGACGCGTGCCCAGACAGAGGTCAGCGTTGAGCTTGTGGGTGTTGCCGATGTCAGCCTCGGCGGCTATGCAGTACGGCCTCAGATAATAGTCGGTTGGTTGTACCCTATGACGAATATCGCGCGTTCGTTGTTTTAATTATTGATTTTGTGCCTGTGTGAGTAGTAGGGGTACGTAATATCCAAACATCACCTGGGATCCTTATCTCTATGTCGGGGTGCATAAAATCAGAAAAGTGGAAGGGGAAGCCAGGCCGCGGCAGGCCCTGACGGCACGAAGAGTGGGCTGGATTTAGATATAATGAGCAAGAAAGAGATTGAATTATTCTTTGTATTTACGATGCGTATAATGTACCCCTACACCGTCTGCTACAAGTGCAGCCACGTCACTCTTTTTTAGCCACGACAGGAATCATGGAGCTCTTTTCTCTTCTAAGTTTTGTCCCACTTTTTCTGTTTCATATTTATTTATGTTAAGTTTCAAGTCGTCAATGTTTTAACCCTTTCACGCCCAATCTATATTGGAATGTACAAAAATCATTTTAGTTTTTGTAGAATTACGTGAAACAAACTCGAATTTTTACATTTGTACCTGATGTATCATTTCGCCTTTCGTAATGGGTTTATACTTATCGTATACCTAATAGGAGGTGAGTAATTCCAAAAAATTAAAAAATAATTTTATTATTAAAATCGAATTAAAACTGATCATGAATCATCCTAGAATCATTTTGAAAATGTTTCCTCGTCGGAAAAAAAATCTGGGCTGAAAGGGTTAAAAGCTATTGGCCATAAACATTCAGGGCATGCATATTATCCTCTTTTTGATCTGTACCCAAAATTTCTTTAAGTAATATCGTATTTTAACGTAAGTATTGCATCGTTGAATAGTGTCTGTACCGTCCTCCTCCAGTGTCAAATATCTTTACTACTTATATTTGGAATTCTACTCAACCATCAATCCGCTTGAGTCGGATAGAAAACAGCTGTCATACCCCCGACCTGTCAAGTGTCCTTACAAAATGTACAGTTGCTGTTCTATATGTTTCTTATCTAACAAATTGTAGTTAAATCATAAGCTCAGATGTAACGTTAACATCATTTTCTGCCTCTGAATACTAATAAATTTGATGAAAATTTAACTGTACAATGAATTACAATTTTGTTTTAGTTTTATTCTCAAATAAAGAAAAATACTACATATTTAATTTCTGCAAAATTCCAAAAGAAAAGATACGTGCAAGCATGTAGGTATTTAATTGTTCACTAGTTTTTTTTTTCAATTGATTTAATCTGATTCAATTTACGTGAGTACATAATTAAATTCAAATGTTGAATGTTCCATCGTTACATTTCGATAGGAAGTAAAAAAAATATGTTAGTTTTTAATCTCATAAACATTGTGGCAATCGAATTCTATTGATTGGCAATAGGTATATAAATAAATAAAGTAAAGGTAACTATGCATACAGGTACACAGAAAGTATCGAGCGAAAAGAATGGGTTTCGGGTAATTGGTGACTGTGTACTAGTTAAGTTATCTCTCCACGTACAATCGGCAACAAAAGTTTAGCGAGTGCTGATCTCAACGAGTCTCCCCGTGTTTGTTTGTTACGTTCCCGTAAGCTCCTTCCTACTCGTTCTATATCTCTCGCACTCATGAATTGGCACGAAGAGTTTGACAAAGCCAACGCTACTTAGATTTAAATTACTTAAAAACGGTATGGCTAGGCCTCCCAAATTTTAAGTATAATATGTAAGGCATTGTTTTCATTAGCATATAAGTTTTGTGACACAATTTAAAGAAAAGTATTACAATAAGCAATGAAAACGTTGCTTTCGTCGCATCTCGGTATAGGGATTACGTGTTAAATATGTAAGCTTTGACGCTTGATATCTTCGTTTCTCTATGTTTAAAAATTGTTGACATTTTAACATTATATGCGCATTACAATTCACAACACTTAAAACTTAAAACTCTTTTTTTATTTTTCAACCAGTAGTTAAAATATCTCATCCTAAAACGAACAAATTCATTTGCCCATGCTCAATCTGTACTCATTAGAAACGAAACTCCATACAAAGCGTTTATCTCAAATTCTCGCATTCTTATAGAAATTTCATTTTCTAATTTTCTTAGCTAACATACACTGAGAAAACTAGATACTTGATGCAAGCAGAATCCACTTGAATTAAGAAGAAAATAATTTTGTTTGGACAAGTAAATTTTTTCTTCTTGAATGAAGAATAAAATCTGTTTCCTTGGATTCTATTTGACTGAAGAAGATTGCAATTTGATTGTAGAGGAATTATACTATAATCTGCTATTTGATTAATTCTGTAAACATTTAGTATATACTTGCTACAAGAAGTAACCCATTTAATTAAAATAGAAATCTTTTAAACCTCCGATTAAAGTATTTTTGAAAATATTTGGCATATACTGACAATAAGAAGTAATCCATTCAATGGAAATCAAGATATATCATAAAATATTGACTTATATACTTCATTGAAATAGCTTAATCATTTTTATCGTTACATTAATTTATCCTTGATAAAATTATATTCTTGCACGGAGTAGAATCCTCCAGCCGCAAAAGGATTTTTGCTTGTAATCAAATTCATCTTCTTCATTTCGACTTTTCTTTCGTGGATTCTTCTTTTAGGTCTTTACTTTTTAGAATTCGCCCATTGTCTTCGGTTTCCAAACGATTATGTCTAAACATATATATATAATATATGTTCTATAAGTTTTATGTAGAATATTAACACTCAGAGCTATTATCTATTTGCACCTGATAAAGTTCTTACAAAAGGACTTAAATTTTCTTTAGAAGGAAAATTAGTTACTGCTTCATGGAATAAGCTTTATCTACTTACAGGAAAAAGATTTTGTCTTTCAGAAAATAAATTTAATTTTAAAGACAAACGCTCTTTTATTCGAGCGGGGGATACCTCGTGTCGAATTTATCTACTTGCAGTAAGAAGATCTCATTTTACAGCAAGCGCGTAATCTTTTTGCCGGCCAGACCAGAAGGAAGAGTTTTTTCTGCTAGAAACAAGAAAACCATAATTTGGAAAGGAGAACCCGGTTACTAGTTTCAAGTAGATTTTATCTTGCTGTACGTGGATATCTCACAAGCAGGTTATTCCTCTTGCGCGCAGTACCCATTTTTCTCAGTGTACTGACCCTAAACATTTTTGACGCACTTACCAATCTCTTATCTCATCCTATAAAAAATAAGAAATTAAATTTATCTATTTATGACCTAGTATTACTTTTGCTCTACTTATTATCGGTTCTCGTGCACGATAAAGATTTATCCCATGTACATATACACATGCCATTCGACGTTCGACTGTCTAAGAGTTTTGATTATGATGTCAACGAAATACCTCCTCTACGTACCATATGTTTTCAATCTCAACCAACAACCACTGCAGTGAAACATATATTTTTCGTCTCAGTCAATGACCAATACCTCTACCATACTATTCCCTTTCAAAATTATCTGTATGTGTCCAGCTATTATTTCCTTGCACTTTTATGTAATCTAGTCAACGGTCGTATTAATATTATTACTATTATTAATATTATTATTATTATTTACATTTTTTTTAAATAGCTCGCTCAAAAATCTGTCTGCCAAAAATTCGCAAATCCGCGAGCGCGACTTCTCTCGCGCCTCCTCCCTCCGCGCCGTCCGGGCCCGTCGCGGCCTGGCTT
Source organism: Megastigmus dorsalis (assembly GCA_900490025.1). Lineage (NCBI taxonomy): Eukaryota > Metazoa > Arthropoda > Insecta > Hymenoptera > Megastigmidae > Megastigmus > Megastigmus dorsalis. The sequence continues at coordinate 78,250 of UELU01137334.1, forward strand.
CCAGTCCACTTTTCTTATTTTATGTACCCCCAGATCGAGATAAAGATTTCAGGCGGTGTCTGGGATTTATGTACCCCTACAACTTATGTGAGTGATTGGCATTCCGCGATATGGATGCACTGAGGAAAATGAAGCTAAACAATGGAAAAACGAGCTTTACGGGAGCTTATTTCAATAAATATATAGATCCGCTTGGCTAAAAGTTTTATTAGTAAAAAAATGCGTTTTTTCTCCTAGAATTAAAAGTTATACTAACGCTGTTCAGTTATAGTTGTTTGCTTATCGAGAAATTGGAGGATGCCAACGAAGTCGTAGTAAGCAGAGGAACGTAGGGGAATGACATAACCGGTATTTTTGCTTAAAACTTGTCAAAATATGGAACTTAAAAAAAAATTTCTTAAATGGATTTAACTTTCGGACAACGAACCAATATTGCTAAAGGTGCAAATCTGCATCACCTCTTCATACGAAAGAACGAAAGTTGATAGTCTCGGAAGTAATATTGGTTCGTATGTACGAAAGTCACATCAATTTATGAAATATATTTTCACGAAGAAAACCTTCACTGCTCAAAAAATAAATTAACCTGTGGAAATGTGGGGATAATTGAAAAGAATAAAGGTGATGTTTACCCTTATTCTTTTCAATTATAGTAAGTGAAAAAATCAAGACATTTCGTACGGGACAATTAGTAGTGAGAAGTTGAAAAAATTACTTTCGAAATGTTTCGCTCCACTTGTGTACGAGCAAATTCATACTGGAATATTTAAGTTTACATAAATTTTTCATGTTCGTAGTAGTTTTTTATGCGTTTCTTATTAATATTTATCGGGGGCATCCGTTAGCATCCTCCAAGCTTATCATATAAGTGGATGTTTTTTTTTTAATGTAAGTATTTAGTTTCATTGCCATTATCGGTTAACCAAGCTAGATTTCGAAGAGACAATAAGGCTCTTTCAAAAATATATCAGTCTTTTATCTAAAATCTATATGGTTCGGGGAAACCGCTATACCTTCTTACTTTATCAAACCACCTAAACGATAGTCAATTGAACTCGAAATTCTTTTAGTATGCTTGACTCAATTATACAGGGTATATATCGGAGCGCGAGCTCACCTGAATCCTGGCTTGAGATAATTGAAAGTGGTCATGGCGCAGGCATCCTCGCCGAATATCGTCCTGTAACCCTTGGCCCTAAAGTTCTTCCAGATAAAGGGACACCTGTCGAAGGGCTTCTTGTGGCTCGTCCAACATAGCTTCTCGAACTCGGTCTGCGACAGGCTGGTCAGCACCGGCACGAGATTCGGATAAGTGTTGTCGGCGACCTTGTTGTAGCCGAGCATCTCGACTGCACCGAGCTCCTTGAGGAGCTCGAGTGTACGGGGCATCGAGCGATGGAAGTTGAGACGCGACACGGAGTCGATGCCGACGACGAGGACGCTGAGCTTGCGCGATGGACTCGGTGCCGAGACGTAGTTTGTCGAGGTGGCCTGTGCATCGCGCAGCTCTTTGCGGCATCGCTCCTCGACCTGGAGCTTGCGCGGCACAAAGGCGAAGTAGTCCCGATAGACGCTCTCGTTCTTGCGCTGGCACTCGACTTTGATGAACTCGTCGTTGACGAAGACGGACTCTTGAAAGGGGTGACAGTCTCGGCTGATACTGACGACGGAGACATTTTTTTTTTCGTTATTATGTTATCCGGTTTGGTATGTTGGCCAATATAGCGGCCGGGCGGAAGTGACGAGTTGCCGGGGAATATAGGTATATATAGAGGTGTTGCGGTTTCAAAGTGGAGATTAAAGTTTTGCTAGAAAAGCAGGCTTTTATAAGTGTATACTTTAGTATTCTTAGAAATTTTTAGTTGTAATTTTTTTTTTAATTATTCTTCGAAAAATATATAGGTAAGGGATAATATATTGCTGAAGTTTTTATAGGTATCCAGAAAAAATATTAATTTTCATATTAATTGAAGCAAGGTTAAATTTTTTTTTAAAAGTTACCGTTTGAAAAAGCAAAGAAAAAAGCAAATGGTATTTAGATAATAAACAAAAATTAGCATTTTCGTTAATCCACGCGGATTTCAAAGCGAACGCGGCAGCAGCTTTCACAATCTCGCGTCAAATGTACGAAATAACAAAGAATCGTCAATTGGACACTCACGTAACTTCGTTGTCCTCATAGTCGGTACGCCAGAAGCTGCGCCAACAACAATCGATAGTCTCGGTCTCGTTGTAGTAGTGGCCGCGCGCCTCTGGATTAACGAAAATCGCACTGTTGTTGGAGTCGATTAGCGGCAAGTGGGCACCGTATTCGCAAACTATCGGCTTGGCTTTATCGATGTATCGGATTACGGATGGCTCGAAGGGGCTGAGGTCGGGTATGCGGCAGCCCTTATTGTTCACCAGGTAGCCGCTTTGTGCTTGCTGCTCCGCTGACGATTCCAGGGCTTTAGCTTCGATGTAGCTTACTGAGAAATTACGACGCACAAGGTGTATAAGATTGTTTCAATACGATCCATATCTTGCGTTCATTATAAAAAATCGCTAATACTGCAAGATCGAGGTGCATATATGAGGAAAGAGCATGGATTTATTTGTACCTTGATTAGTGGAGTTGCCGAGCGGAATAATACGAAATTGTCCGATTGTAAAGCTGTTGATCGCCAACAAAGATGCCAATAAAATGATAAGTAGTCCTATTAGCCATCTTTTCACTCGTATGCCTCCCTTTAGACTCCCTGCTTCAAGTGGCATTTTCGCCATTGGATCATCGTCGTCTTCCTATTATTTTGCTGAATCCTTAACTGAAATCACCAAGCAAAACTGTGTCATCCTTATATATACATAATTAACGAAAATACATATACATATTTAAAAGAAGAAAAAGAAGCCGATGATTGATTCGTTTTTAATCTGGTCAAATGGCACACAGAGTTAATCGAGAAACTGTCTAAGAGTAATTAGATACTGTTTGCGCTATTGAAGATGATTAAAGCTCCACGCGATAAGATCGAGTAATTTAAGCATCTTAGCTGTGCTTATCAATAATATATATAAGGTATCAAAAGTTCGATACGATTCGTAAACAGAAAATTGATAAAATTGTATCGAGAACATTCAACTTTTATATATTGTATCCGCGAGGCGCAGCGTAACAGCTGCGGTCGAATTGACTAATTTATACAGACCAAAGGGCATTTTGACTCTCCCCTTATTTCGGATTCAGATAAAAAAAAAAACAACAGCTGGTTGTGCGCGTGTAAAGTGTGGTGATCGCGTGCCGCTTGCTGCATGCATATATATATATACACGTCATCTATTTGCGCCTTTTACCCACGTGAGATTTTTAATCCTGATTCGCGAAAGGATTGCACGAAACGGTAATTATCGTGGGTGAGAAATAAATCTCTTTTCGGTTCATATATACACAATGTTCACCGTTTTTGCGCGCACATAATGCATTCGTTTAACTGGATTTATCCACACGCGTTATAAATGTCTCGCATTTTTTCTTATCGAACATCGCGACTTTTATGGATGTCGATGTGCTCGAGTGTCTAAAACTCGTATCGTGAATCAATCGATGTGATACATAGAACTATAAGCTATCCGAGTATAATTCCATTTATGTAGCCTGGCTAAACGAAAGTATAAACTGAATAAAATGTTATTTTCTGAATCTTATAACTATGGAAAATAATGGAATCGCGTATGAAAAATAATATTGCCACGAGAAGCCACAGAGAATTTCCGCTTACGTTCGCGTTCTACTCCCCTTACAACACATTTCTTTGCCATAAAAACGACGTGCACACTTTATGTCGAGGATGTTGGAAAAAAAGCTTTATCGCTATAAGCAGTTTACAAGTCCTAGCAAGATAATATATTTGCATCTGCATTTATATTTTCGATCTTCGTTCGTTATCAATTTACAAAATCTTATTAGACTTTACGATATTTCGAAAGACAACAAGTATTTCGTGGATATTCTTATCTCGGATGGAATCGTTGAGCTTCGCGTTAAATTTGACATTGATTCTCATTGCAAAAATGTGCTATCCAAAATTTATAACAATGCGAGATAGCGGATGTCAATAGACCATAATACTGCACATTGAAAGCGAGTTTCGTGTTGATTTTGACTTCCAGTGAGCGTATAAAGTGCAGTGTTTAATTACATAATTTACTAGGACAGATATTCATGACTTGTCACTTTATTAAATTTAGATACACGGGGAGAAAAGCTTTGGATTTGACAACCAAAGTAATTAGTTGGCCCGTATTTAGTTGTGAGGTCGAAGGACTTTGGTTGCAGCATCCAAAGTATTAGTTCTCACAATCAAATTCATTAGTTTTCGTGGTTTGGTTGTGGTGTCCAAAGCTTTGGTTGTAGCATCCATTCGAAAAGGTTGTGAGAGCCACGTGGAGTATCAAATATACTTTGGATCTCACAACTAAAGATTTAGTTGCCACAACCAAAGTCTTCCCAATTATTGACTTTCGTTC
>UELU01137335.1:0-43517 GCA_900490025.1 Megastigmus dorsalis
TTATTTCACCTTACTATACTGGAGCTATCCGCAACAATTCAGCATCACTAAATAGAATGATTAGAGACATTTGGGCCATTTGGTATCACAAAGGCTTCCACTGATGAATATCCGCAACACCAGTTCTGTTCAATTCGTAGAAACCCTTGGTGCAAATGCCTGCGAGCAGTAGCTCTGAACAGTTTATACGAATTCCACCATAAACACATACTTCTACAAGCAGTTGTCCATAGCAGAAGACCAGCTTTTACAAAAATTACATCTATTTCTCTCTGGAAACGTTGTCTTGGTGGGTAGACACAGAACTCTAACAAGTCTTCTAACAACATTATGTGGAAAATCCGTCCAAAACCATTTTTGTGTATCTGGATCGATATTAAAAAAAAATTGATTTTTTGAAAATTTTTAGGTGTATACCCCCTTAATAGTTATTGATTTTAAACAGGATTACAGCAGCGATGATGAAGAGAGATTTGGTCCGCCTTTCGCAGGCTTCAGTTTTCGCGACAACGTTGCGAATCCGCCAGCCGACGTAAAAGGTACTCCTTCTCTCTCTCTCTCTCTCTCATAGATATAGACATGAAGTTTATCTTTGACGGCTCAAGTGTCGCTGAAATTAACAGGAGGGGCGTACACGTGTGGGTGTGTAGTCCACCGTAAAACTTTGGCTTAATTTTCGAATTTCGAAGCAGTGCGCGCTCGGATCGATGAGCGCCTACACGAAGGGGGACATATACGCACGTGAAAGGACTTTCACCCCGCTACTGCTGGCAAATTAAAATTTTCGTCCGATTTTTGGTCTCTCACTCTCTCTCTCTCTCTCTCTCTCGCTGTCTCTGTGCGCCCGGTGTGCGTCTGCTCTCGACGTTTCATTTAATTGGAAAAATGTAATTACGAGAAAAATCAGCGACTAGACGGATAATAGAGAGGCGCATGGTACATTTTTTGTTTTGGGTCTTTGCACAGCGAATACCCTGACTGTTTTGAAATTTCGTACTTGCAGGACTTTTGCTATATGAACGCTTTTCATCATTTTCCAGGTGTTAATCAGAAACTAGATTTAGTGCACGAGTAATACAAGTGGACGAACAATATTAAAACTAAATTAAAAGTTTAAAAGTATTAAGTACACTGGTAAATTGCGATTCTCTTAGCTAAAATATCTGTTTTCGACAAAAAGCAGCTAGGCTCGATCTCCCGTTTAAGCTCCCCCGCCAAACGCGCATTCTATTAAACCCTCTCTGCAAAGAAAGAGCGGCCAGCGCATAATTCACTTTCCACTTAGCTCGCTCTGAAAAATAGCAACAATAATTTACTTCGTTAATCCAGCCTCTTCCTCCCACACCCGAAAAGAAAAAAAATGAAAAAAATCTTTAATTCCTCGGGTCTCCCAACAAATGCTCGCCGCGGTTTTACTCCCACTCTCTCCCTCTCTCTCTCTCTCTCAGCTACGATCCTTTGCCCTATTCTTCTAGAGCGTAAAAGCGCCACGCAGCAGAGGTACATTCAGCCTGCTCAGCGGGAGATCGATTTTCCTTAAAGAGAATGTATCGCTTTAACGAGCGACTGCGCCTCCTGCGCTCTCTCTCTCTCTTCCCGCACTCTGTCTTCGTCTACTTTCTTCGCAAAAGAGGCGCGCGCGATAATAAGTGCCTAAGACCCGCCCCTCGAAAGATTTGACGCGACTGCACTCAAAGAGGCGCTATATACATTTTATTTTGGTGAATCGCTACGAGTAATTATAGTACAGCCGTACGAGGACGCTTGCTTTATTCAATTTCAATATAATATCTTTCGAGATGCGTATTTTTTCGGCTATCGTTCCTAAAATCATTCCTTTTACACATCGATAGCAGCGAAAGTTGCCGGATAAGCAGATCATATATTCCATCGAGTCATCCAAAATACCCCCGGGAATTCATCTCATTAAATGCATCCGCGGCGCGCGCAGCTCTCTTTCTCTCTCTCTCTCTCTCACTCGTGACACTGTAAATCTATAAAGCACTTGTACCCCGGGTGTGCTGCACGCAAGGACGATTACCCTCGTAAAAGCTCGAGCCCCGACTTTTATTTGCCCGCCGGGCTATATTGCATCCCGAGGCGAGATAGAGGTGTTCGTTCGAGTTTCTATCCCTTCCTCTGTACCTGAGCGGTGCACAGCTCCGGCCGCGATTACATCGGTAATCTCTGCGGTCGTAACCTCCGGAAGTCGAAGAAACGCGTGCACGCCGACGCCGCTCGACTACGTCGATCCCTTTCTCTCCTCTTTCTCTTTCTTTTTCCTTTCTTTTTTTTTCCTAGAAAAGACGAGTCGCTTTCGTTTCTACGGTCCTACCGGTTGGAGGGGAGCTTTAAGGGGGATTTCCTCGTGGAGGACTCGCACCGATATTCCCCTGATTGTTTATGACGCGTGAATTGAAATAAAAGGAATCGGCGCTCTAGCGGCTGCTGTGCGAGTTTCGCGCGCGGTGAGTAATTTTGAACTTGGGATTATATTATACGCGTTGCGGGAAACTAATTATCCAAAGTTATATTGAAACGCGCGCACGCGGGGAGCAACGTTTTGACTTTGAAAAGTTAATTTTCCTTTTAATTTGCTATATATATCTCGCGATATAAGATACAGAAGTCGAATTGAACGAGGGGGTAGGTTATGGGTGGGAGTGAGACGCTTGAAGGACAGATCGCCGCGGGGTCCATGCACCGAATAACTTGTCAAATAATTAACGTAGCAGCGGAGGCGCACCAAACACCTCGATCGATATTCCCGGTATATCCGCCAGAGCTGCTGGGGGCAAAAGTGCAAGCAAAAGGAGACGCTGTGTATATACACTAAATTCTCTCTTAATAAACGATCATCCAATGGATTGGATATATACGCGTTGCAGCGGCAGCCCACGAGTGAATGCGACATCCGCGAGTCTGCGTTGAAAGCCTAGACACTGCAGACGCGTACGTGTGCTGCGGTGCGACCCTTTTCACCGTGGATACGAAATATAAAATAACCCCGCGCGCGTTGCTCGCCGAACACTTTTTAATCATTTCAGAGGAGGCCTTTCAATCCACGGCGGGCGAAGCCAACTTATTTATACCGGCAATGTGAAAACAGACGCGGGGCGCGACGTAAAAAGAAAAATGAAAAAGAAAAAAGTCTGCGGTGTATGACGAACTGTCGATGAAGAGTGCGACAAAAAGAAGGAGGAGAGAGAAGAGAGGAAGAAATATGTCAATGCGAAAATGGGACTTGCGCGCGCGCGCGCTCGCGGTGGTGCGACTCTATCCCCCAATGTCGCCCTTTAAAACCGCCTGGCACTGGCGCCTTGTTAAGGCACCCTTTGCTACTCTCAGTCTCTCTCTCTCTCTCTCTCTCTCTCTCTTGCTACAAAATTAATGAGCTCATTGTAACGCTTCACCGTGCAAACCCTTATACTGCACCGCGTCGCCCACCTTACCCTCACTTTCCCTCCTTCCTATACACGAACAACTATTTAAGTGTGTGTGTGTGTGTGTGTGTGTGTGTGTGTGTGTTGGTGTGCGTTGGTGTGTAGATGGTCTGGGTTGGTGGTTCGGTCTACTACTCACGAAACGAGCATTAAATCATATATCAGCGCGGCGCGCACGAGCGTATAGGCCTTGACGCGAGAGACAGAACGAATGGGGCGCCGCGCCCTCTCGCGCGAGAGGGAAATTCGCGAAAAATGCGCTAGCTGCGAGTGAATTGCTTCGTTTTTTTTTTTCATTTTTTCTCTCTCGTAGAGGTGGCAGCTATGTAGGTTCTTGCTAGATCGGGACTGTGATAGTGCCCGGGAGATATCGCGAATGGAAATCGGGCGGTGATTGCGTGGACAGTGAATAGCGAGGGATATACTGAAAATTTGAAAACGCTTAAATTTGGCTGGTTTGGGTATATGGATAATAGTTGGAATTTTTATGTATATCTTTTACGTATAACTTTTTGTGATTCACGTTTGTAAATTAATAAAAATGCATTTAATTTTGCGTATATACAATCACTAGGTATTCATTATAAAACAAATTAACGTGTATTATAGATGATGCGTATATTGCGAATATCCGATACAAACTATAGGGATACGAAAATAAATAAATGGAGGTATATAACGGCGAAGAGCTTGGAATTTCCACATAAACTCAAAATCACGGGGACTGAGTAAAAAAACAGCATTCTCCAAAATCTCGCTCAGCGTCCCCTTAATTAAAAGATTTCTCTAGTCCATAAAAAGAAGAATCCTCGTCTAGACGATCCCGCACTGCAACGTCAGAGACAGAGAGAGAGAGAGAGAGAGAGAGAGAGAGCGGTCGAGAAAGAAAAACTGCCACTTTATCCGCGGGGTCGTCCAGTGCGCATGCGCATCCCTCAAACGTCTAGAAGGGACAACATGGAAAGGGCAGCAGCAGCTAGAAGAGAAAATATATACGTATATATAGGAAGGCGAGGAAAAAATAATTAATGTGCGTGTCACGTGTACAGAGAGGAGGGAGAGCAGCCAGTGCCTCTTCCATCCCCGTCTCCCTTTTATCCTTCCTTTTTTTTCAACTTTCATTCTGCCCTTTCCCTCCCCCTATATACATACAGTCGCGGATAGAGAGCGCAGAGTATACGGCCTTTCTTTCTGCTTTTTGCCAGTTTTGTCTCGAGAGATACAGAGGAGAAGAAGAAGAATAAGAAGAAGGTCGAGAAGGAAAGTGCCGGATAAAAGAATAACGAGATTTCCTTCTCTCGCAGTTTCGAGCCACGCGAGCACTTTCGCTTTTCGCTCTCTCCCTAAGAGGAGACGCCGCCGCCGCCGCCGCCGCCGTACGGCGTCAAGAGATGCTAAAACAATCAAGCCTCGGCAAGCGCGCTATTCTTTTCTCTCTCTTTCTCTCTGTGCGACTGCTGCTGCTGAAAGCGAGGAGAAAGAAAAAAATGCAGAGCCACAGTGAGATTGCGCCCAAAGGCACCGAGAGCTACGCGAAACTTTATATATCTTATCAGATTTCTCCCTTTCTCTAGACTCTCTATTCTAGCCTTTGCCACTGCTGTACCGAGTAATTTGCTGTGCTGCATCGAGTCTTGATTTCGCGGGATTTAGCCGCTAAAAGCTGTGTTGTAATGTGGAACTTTCAATTAAAAAAAAAGACCGAGTTGATCGTACACTGTGCTTAATACGTGTAAGTAGAAACAGATTGATGCGACGAGACACTGGTTTTCAATACATTTATTATTTTCAACTTTTCCTTCAATGGGCCCAATTCAAAAAGAGTAAATTAATTAACGACTTTCCATGTCCTAACTAATGAAATACTTATCTTACAGATTCACTATAAACACAGTAGTACGCGAGACACCGAATATCTCATAAGGTATATCAATATTCAAGCTTGAATTTATTCGCGTTCCGAGAAAATCGAGTAGCAAGAACTATAATCTGAGCATCCACGGGTGAAAGTTGAGACCCGCACCAATGGCACAGCTATAATTCAATCAAACTTTTCACTGACGCGCGCGATACGCGTTACGCGCGTCATTAGAGAAAACAAAAGAAAATCAGAGACTCGGTGTCGGCTGACTGACTCTGCAGGATTCGGGGTGGCTCTCTAATGAGTTGGCCTGAGTCTCTGCGAGGGGATTTCAAACTGTGGAAAATTAAATTTATAACACCTCCGTGAAAGTACAACGAATCTACTAACCGATTATTATTGTCCTTGACGTATGTCTCTTTTGAAGACTGAGAAACTGTACGATTACGAAATCTGTTGTATCTATAACGTGCAAATTAACCACTGAAATGCACCTATAATTACAAAAAAAATCTCGTTTTGTTACAAACACTGCTCTGAAACCGAACTCTGTGGCAGCGAATGAACACGAAAAACTCCTTATAATTAAGAAAAACAAGCCCATTACAAGTTTTAAGAAAGAGGGAAAAATTTCTGCCGCGGAAAAGGAGGAGTGAAACAGAGGGTATACTCTCCGTATAACATTAGCCGATATTTGCAGTGCGCGCACCACCGCGGGATAAACACACAGTGTGGAAGGAGAAGAGCGAGCGAGGCGTCGTCGACCTCATCCTCCTTTTCCCGCTTGTTCCCCTCGCGCTCGGTTTCTCCGACGCGCCGCGTCGAAAGGGTTTTAGTATGAAACAACAAGATTTCCATATTTATCCACGAGGCTGCCAGTGTGCGTGTGTCTGGTGTGTTCAACGGGGGGATCCGCGCCGCTTGAGTCTCGATACGTGCGGCCTCTGCATAACAATATTTCTCAAGAGATTCCCCCGCCATCATTCTCTCTCTCTCTCTCTGTCTATGTTTTTACGTGGGAAGAGGTAGAGGATATCACGCGAAAAAAGACGACGAGATATGGTTTCTTCGAGCCTTCGATTTGTGCATCTGCATCCACTGCACGCGATGATTAATTTGCAAATGCTTTTGTCGCTTGTGGATATTGATAACGCGACGATTGGAATACTTTAGAATTTTGTAATTATTAGGTAGTGGCTGAGAATGAAGAATGAATCAGAATTTTCGATACATCATTTTATGTGGACCTCAATTCACATTTTCTACTTATACGTTTTCTGGGATTACTAAACGCGTGGTGCATTCAAAAATGCATATAAATCTTCGTACTTTCTTTATGGGGCTGCGGTTTCAGTTAATTTTTCTGGAGTGTCGTAAGTGTGTATACGAGGAATGTATCGCTCGTACATTTATTTTTATCAATCGTTGGTTTTGGATAGCAGGTAATACAAATAATATGCTTTTTTATATATTCATTTTTGCTCCATTTGATGCTGAGCAAATACTTAATAAGTACACAACTATAGGCGAAAGTGCATCACCTCTCGATTATCGAGTCTCACTCTGATTAATACAGAATTTACATTATTCCGTCCGCGATTATTACAGGACGACCACTCGAGCTTCGCAGCATTACAGTTATTGTACTGAAGAATAAGCTGACCAAAATACCTTAAATCCATGATCCTATTCCCCTCACTGACTGCGCCGTTCGCGCCCTGATTATATTACCTGCACTAACTCGCATTCACACGCGTGTACATTCGCCCAGTCATGCATATACACGCGTACATCCACTGTATAACTGTGCATTTATACGCATATGGCATAGGCGAGCTTCTCCAATTAAGCACTATTAGTATCGACTTTTAACGCCCATCGTTTCCAGATATCACGCAAGAAAAGTTTTCAAAAAAGAAACTTGTTTTTTGATTTACTACCATATATACATTCAGTGATTGAAATCTAATTACAATAAAAATTATTCCATATCCTCGGCTCGGTAGTAAAAATGTTCTGTCTTCAATTTCAGGCTAAAAAAGGTTCTTTTGTTACTAAAAGGTTCTTTTAACTTTGACGTAGAAGCAATTGCATAAATATGTGAATAGAAAAGAAGTAATTTCCTCGGAAAGAAAAAAATGTGTTCGCGAGTATAGAACCATTTTCAAACTAAAATATCAGATACAATCTCTTTCTACTATGTCGGCCACAATATAATCTCATAAAGAATTTGCGTGAAATCGAATAAGCTCGGTAAATGTACCCCTCGTACAAAAATCAGCTATTTTTTTCATCAGCAAGCCATTGTTTGCGTGCTTAAACGGCTGAATATCCAGCTTAAATACTTGGCATTCAGCGGCGAGAGTATCAAAAAGCCCGTGCGATGCGATTGCGCCTGTGTAAAAAGTGATGAAATGGAAGGAATGTAGAGGAAATTTAAAGTTGCCGGAGAAGAGAATGAAACAGGAACAGAGGAAACAAGAGATCGGTACACAAACAATATTTACATTCGATTCCATCATAATATCAGAAGTGGAATTGAATTTTCTTTCATTGAACATTATTATATTGAATGTTTCATTAGGTATTTTTTGAGGAATCTACAAGTGATTTCCATTAGGGCTTTAGCTTCCCAGAGATTGTAATTAATTCTGTGATACATTATATGTAGCAAGAATCCTTCTGCTATTATATTAATGTTTTTCCGTCCGAAATTCTTCCGACCTTAAAAGTTTCCACGTTACTATACCTGTATGTATATACGTGTATATATGTATATCGTCTAAATATAAATATATACACATACTACAAAAAAAAAAAAAATAATTGTGGAGGGTGGAAGAGCGCTAGAAATTAATTTTTGGAAAAAAATTCTTTGCCAGCACCTCGGTAATGATATAAACATTATGCGATTCCAGTTTCATGAAACATTCGTAATTCAAAGACAAAAATCTATGATTTTATCCGTTAAAAAAGAATATATTACTTTTTTAAATTATTTATAAAATCAATCAATTTCGTATAAATACCACAGACAGTATAGCTTGCGTAAATTATAACTTTTCTAAATTCATTTATAACTTTATACATATTATTCTACAATAAACTTACTGTACTTATGCACGCATGAGCATTGACTTGAATATTAAACTTTTAGCGTAGTCTAGCGCATCGTTTTTATTCAAAAGTTCTAGATTAACGATTTTATGCCGAAACCAAGCACAAAAGTGAATTCCAATTGAATAACCTTGAAAGAGCCATAACTTTACATTCAGGCCTCCATCTTCTAAGGTTGAAAGCTCACTTTAAAGGTATTTCCAAAGATAAAAGAATAATTTCAAACCGAAAATAGAGGAATTTAACCTTCACATACTTTACACGAAAGTACATTCAATTTAATTGAAAACAGCTTTAAAGTTGATAATTTGTTGGTTAGAAAAAATTTCATTAATTATTGTTTGTTGCATCGCCATTTATAAATATTTAATAAACTCAAGTAGCTTAAAAACGATGTAAAATCTACACAATACATGGAATATTCTGTAAATAAACTCAAACATCTGATAGAATGTAAGACAAAAACGGAATTATTACTTATGGTATATGAATCATAGCTTACTCGATATTTTCCATATTTGCGAAATACGACAAACCCACTAAGTTTCAAATACCTCTATTTAAACAATTTTCAGTAACACATTGTAAAACAAATTGAAACAGCAATGTAATAGCACATTCATCCTTCAGTTAATAACTTCGATCCCAATAAGCAACAATAGATTTATTAAACGAAGAAGAAAACAAAATCAATAATCAACCTCAACTTCGTTGATTTGTCCTCCTCGTCCAGCATTAGTACCCGAGTTAATGGTAAAATTTAATATTCAATTACGAGATTTATTAACTTTTTAAGCACTCCCTCAATCCGCGTTCAACGAGTGCACACACGTAGTACGAGGGGGCCGCGACGGTGAAAAAAAGCGTCGGGAAGAGATAACGAGCGTCGACAAGAGAGATAAAAAATAGAAGGATTCAAAAGGGAAAATTAGAAAAACAAAGAAAAGCATTGAGCGAGGGAGCGAGCGAGTGAGAGGAGGACACGACACAGGAGAGAGGGAGAGAGCGGCGTAGCTCTGGATAAACGAATCAACGATCGCTGACCGCAGGTCGACCGCCGCGCGGCCCCTGCGAGAAATTGAAAATGGAAATGTTTAATTGCCCGAAAACACGTCGAGTGCTACTCTTTCCCTCCCTCTCCCTCTTCTGCGTTTGCGATGAGGGCGAAACGCATTTGCGCGCGTTTAATATTTTTCGCTGTAGCGATGAGAGAAAATATCGCGTTGCTTGACATCGATGGTTTTTTTCCCTTTTGTCATTGTTCCCTTTGTGTTAAGTGTACGTTCATTAACATCATTTGAGCTTTAATTGGAGAAGGTTGTATTATCTAACGTACTAAAAGATCATTTATCGTTCACAGTCGATGCTTTTTGAATTAGAGGTGCTTTGTGATCATGTCTAGTTTTATCGTGTAGAGCTTTTTTTTTAAATTAAACGTATGTTTTTTTTTTTTTCTAAACTAATAGTGATGCATATCTTAAATAGTAATGCTGTACACTCATTGCCAGAAATTATTTGTACATATTTATTGCATACTTAAATTATGATTGAAATTTGGTACAGTAAAAGAATTATAATTTAATTTTAGCAAAAAATCGATTTATCAATGAATCCTTATTATTGTATAATTGTAATAAAAATATTTAGCATATTACCATATGAATTATTATATCAATAATGTAATAGCGACTGTATGTCGTAACACAATGAGGTATTACTCCGCTTAATTTCAAAATAAAGCTTTCCTCGTATTATCATAATACGTAAATTTCAAATATATTATAAATCAAAATATATTATTTTTGTTTGAAATTGAATTCTGACTATTATGTTCATTTTCATAAAAAGGAAACTTTGCAATTTCGTATTACATTTTCTCAAAATAAATTAATTGTTCCATATCTGGCGATAAATATACAATTACTTCATTTTAAATTTAATTTGTTCACCAATCTATCCAGTTATATTCTTAAAGTTTTGTTATTTTAATTTGATAACACCCATCAGGTTATGGTAATTTTATATTATATATGTCAGTTATATACAAAATATAATAATATAAATAAATCAAATAATTTGTTAAAGCTTCAAATCAACCGAGCCTGTATTTATTCAAAATGTCAGATTCATCAATCTCGAGTCATTTAATTTTAATAAATTGATCTGTAACGTGCGTGACATCGCATCCGCCGTCTCTCTTTTCCTCTGTCTCTTCCATCCCTCTTATCACTCTCTCTCGCAATTTCGCAACCCGCATTTCATTTACCAAGCTCACACGCACACACGCGCACACTTGCTTTCCTCCGCTAATTTTTTTCCATTCTCCGTTTTCTCAAACCATCCATGCACCGAAGCAGCAGCAGTTCACCGCGAGTCTGTCCATTCCAGCTCTGCAGCCTTCCCTCCCCACTTGGCTTCTCTCTCTCTCTCTCTCTCTCTCTCTCTCTGTCTCTCGTTTCTTCTTCGTTTCGATGATTACACTCGTTAGCAACGAGAGTAACGACCGCCACTGCCGCCGAGTCCGATCTGATCTCGATGCAGCCCGGGGCGCGCGAGCGAGCGTTTGCTTTGCCGTACGTCCCGCGCTCCAACCGAATTCACCACGTGTCTGTCTGTGTGTCTCTCTCTCTCTCTCTATGTGTGTGTGCGTGTGTGTGGCTGCTGCTGCTCTCTGTGAACGTGTGCACGCGGTGCTGCGGCGAAATTCGAAATGGCGAAATCAATATGCGTCTCACGCAGCCGCGGACCCATTGTAGTACGTGCAGCCGAGGCTTTAAGGTAACGCAACGCGTGCGCCTGCACTTAGCCACTCTCTCTCTCTCTTGCTCTCACTCAACGTGTGTGTGGGTACGGGTGGATGGGATGGAAGAGAGAGAGAGAGTGGACGCGCGCGTTTTATTCGATGTACGAGGGGATGGGGACTATATACGCCGATGGACAAGGGCTGAAAAGACAAAGTGGAGTGTTCCGGCGATGGGACGACTGCGATTGGACATTTTTAGGGGGGGGGGGGGGAAGGGGAGAGACGGACGTCGAGCGCGCAATGCAGAAGCAGCACTGGTCAGAGCTTTCGGCTGTAGCTCGTCGACCGCCGCGCCGAATGGCTTAATCGGGACTGAACATTTTCCTGCGTGATTTCGAGCTGCGCTGCCGGTCTCCGGCCTTATTGCCGGTGACACCATCTGTCCTCTTTCATTTTTTCTCCGTTGCTGAACTTTTTCTCGACCGCAACTGTTGCGAGTTCAATGCCACATATACAGTTTGATTAATGCATCCGGTGTGATCAGTGAGTATCGATAGCTCGATATCGCGAATTCTGCAAATAGGATTAAAAATTATAAATTTATACCGCTGCCGTTGACCTGAACGGGATATATATGCATTTTATATATTGGCGCAACTTTTCGATTTTCAAGATAAAAATGACGAGTCCGAGCAACGGTAAAACGCAGCGTTAAACATTCGAAAACGTCACTTTTTTACGAGGAAGGAAAAAAAAAGGTCGAAATATTCAGACTGCAGTAGCACGCGCGCCCGCGCGTAAGAGAGCGAGAGCGAGAGAAAGAGAGAGAAAGAGAGCAAGAAGGAAAGAGAGGGAATATTCTGTCGAGCACTCGTTCCGCACCGCTCCAGAAGCTCCTGGGGGATCAGCGCTCGTATCGCGTTACCCGCGGGATTAAAAACCTCAACAAGAAATACTGCCACTGCAAAAGCTCTCATTTGCAAGCGAGCGCGCGGCTCTCTCGTCCCCCCTCCTTTTATTTCTACGCGCGGCAGTTTTCCCGGCTTCCCTCTGTATCCCGAGCAGTTTGTTTACCTTTCCACTCTCTCTCTCTCTCTCTCTCTCTCTCTCTTTCTGCTTTTTTGCTGCTTTTTCGTTTAAGACTCGGCACGAGAGGAAGAGTCAGAGATTTTTTTTCGCCCCCCCGCAGTGACATGAAATTCTCGCAGACCGGGAGTTTCTACTTAAGGCGAAAATATAAAGCGCCGTGCATCGTCACCTGGTCGCTTTATTAAAGAATTCCTTGTGCTTTTCTTGTCGCCACCTTATAGCGAGTCGTCTAATGCACATGTTTTTCGCTACTTTATTAATACTGGATTTTTTGTCGCTAGCTTAAAGAATGTCGAATTGTGCGAACCTGTCGCGGTATTTATTTTTCATAAATTATTGCTGTACAAGCATGAAAACGAAATGAGAATGAAAATGAATGGAAAATCGAGTTGGAATCGAACGTGGGGCTCGCGTTCGATTCGCGGTGCGCTTAATCCCGAAAACGAATGAGCAGCGATCGCATCGTGAAATACAATTATTTTTACACACATCTTCAG
Source organism: Megastigmus dorsalis (assembly GCA_900490025.1). NCBI lineage: Eukaryota > Metazoa > Arthropoda > Insecta > Hymenoptera > Megastigmidae > Megastigmus > Megastigmus dorsalis. The sequence goes on from UELU01137335.1 coordinate 12,751, forward strand.
CGCGCGGCCAAGAAAAGTTAATCTGGTTCGCGCGTGTTTTTGCATGGGTTTCGTCCTGAGCGCGCGCGCCTCGTACTCAATTACATACACGCGCGCGTTCGATTGCTCACTTAGCTTAGAAGAAAGGCCCGAGCGCGCGAGCTACTAAATCAATTATAAGTACATAAATATGGCTGATTACGTGCGATTCCCTATGGCTTATTATGCATTTCAATGAGTATACGGTAGCTGCCTCGCGGAAATCAAGTTAGTCGGGGAAAAGCCAGATTACAGTCGGCCATATATAGAAGGCCTGCTCTGAACACTTCTACACGCGCGCTCGTAGCATTCAGACCAATCCCCGGGCTTGATGAGAAATTTATGGTTTAATGAGTTTACGTTACTGCGCTGTAATTAATAATTCAAAATAACTGCTTTGAATCCACGCGTCCCTCCTCTCCCCCTTTTCAACTGTGCAGTCCCCCAAAGAGACATTCCTCTGCGAAATCTGTATCTCAATCATTTACATGGTTTATCACATTCAAAACTTTGTAATATGCTAAGTTTAGTTTACTGCGGCTCGTGTTATGTCCTGCTGTATAACGCTATAAGTTAATCGGATTTATAATCTTGTTGTAGTACATTCGTGATAAATATATATTGGGGGTTTTAAGCATAGGGTGTAGTTTTATTTGAATTACTATTTAAATTATTTTTGTAATATTTTTACAGCGTAACTAACAGATATCTGGATAATGTTATTCGTTCTCGGTTTATTTTGCTTTTACTTTGTCGTCCTCCTTCTTTTTCTCATATTATCCGTGCCGTAATTGTAAACTAATCAAGCCGATTTTAATGTGGAAATTGGATGTTAACGAAATCGTCGAAGCATAAAACTCGTTACAAGTTTATTTCGTCGGGCCATTTTATAACATTCGATTCGCTCGTTCTCATAAATCGATAATTAATTATTTATGCTTCGCGATAAGTAGTCGCAAAACACGTTTTGTTATAATTTACAGAGATCAACAACAAATGGAATTTGAAAATGGTTCTGATCACTTTAAAAAGGTAATATCATTTTCGTAACTTGCCGAATTAAGCGTTAATTTATTAATTTAATACCAAACCGGACTCGAATTCAAAATTACTGTGCAACTGCGCTGAATATGCACTCTACCTTTAGGATGTAATCGGCATAACGCATCAATGCAATTTGGAAATACGTAATCCATTATTAAGTAGCCGGGAATCAATATAGCTATAACAGTTAAGTGCTCACGCTTCGATTGCAAACAAACTGCATTTTGTATTCTATATGAATATATCCATTTACAATTTTCGCAATAACTATTTTGTTTAATCTAGCGATGTTTGATGTAACTATTAAAATCTTTATTTTCGCATTATTTCGGGTACTTTCCAGCGCGAACGAAGTTCTCTGTATTCGTCACAATCCATTCAGCTCGACGCAAGTAAGAAGTTGGCCATCAACCGCGATCCATTAATCGCGACGATCAGAAAAGTCATAATTTTCGGCATGGCACGCCAATTAACAAACCCGCCTTAACGACTCGCGAGCCCGACGACGCCGTCGGCAAGTTCGAAACCGAGACTTCACTACGGAGACAGTAGCTGCTGCAGCGTCTTATATACAAGCCGAGTTCGCGGCAATGCAAACGACCGCCTTGACGATACGACGGTACGTCGCCAAGACGTAGACGAAGCAAAGACGTCGACCTCGGCGTATTCCGCGAGAGAATTCTCTAAATTTGAATCAGTGAAAAGCCACTAATTCACAGTGGTCCTTAAACACAAATATCGACTTATTTTTCTTCTTAATTTTGCAAAATATTTTATTCATTGATAATTTTTAACACGTTTTCTTTGCAGGAGATTGAAAACCCGTTGTAATATCCACAAAATTCATTAGTGAAATAAGACGGTTAACCGAACTAATCAGTGAATTATCCACAGCAACGATTAAAGATTGAAATTTTCACGGGTTTCGCGCGTAAAGAATGCCGTTCACTGACAAAGTCCATCGGTGAAATTTTCACTGATACAAATTTAGAGAGAGAGAGAGAGAAGATCTCGTATTTACGTTTGGCATCCCTCGGCGTTTGGGTATTGAGGCGCATGTAGCGCGATGCACACACTCGCGCCGCCGCGCCGCCGCGTTCCGCCGTTTCCCACCTCCTCCCCCGCGCCTCTCTATCGTGGTGAATTGAAATGCAAATCACAGGATCCGGGATGCAAATCCCGTTGCACGGGGTAACGCCGCCGCCGCCGCCGTCGCTGCCACTCTCTCTCTCTCTCTCGCTCTCCCTCGTTTCGTTGCGTCCGAGCGTTTTGCTCGGCGCGCGGCGGCGGCCCCCGAAATTGCAGGAGAGGGTTGCTATATATATAGAGAGAGAGAGAGGGAGAGAGAGAGCGGGAAAAGGTAGGCAGGGGCACGATGGCTAAATTCAAAACGTGTATTGCGAAAAGCCGCGAAAGTAGTGGCCGCCGCTGCTGCTGCTGCTGCCACTGCTGCGCCGGTACTCCCCAACGATGAAAGCGCGCAATGGTTTCTTTGGCTTTTGAAGTGCTGTTATTGCGCTTTTTTTTCTTTCCCCTCTTTTTCTCGTGTATGTGTGTGTGTGTATCTTTTTTTTTCGGCTCGTGTCCGATAGGAGGTAAAATTGAGAGCACTCTTTTTGCTTGTTTGGCTCGATCGGTGGAATCGTTGTATGGTTTTGTTGCGCTGTTTAATCATGTAAATAATTATTGACGGGCTTTACTACTTAAATACTCATTTTATAGTAATTACTATAAAGTTCGTAAGAGATAATCCAAGTTTGAATTGAATTTTGTTTTGTAATGGATCTAATTTTACAATGAAAATGATCCATCCATAGAAGCAGAATTGATGTAGGTATTCAAAAATCAGTAGATCAACCAGACTAGAGTCAGACAACACATTTTTCACGATTATTTCAGTAATATTTCCGCATCATAGAAAACAATTCTAATCGATGAAACAGCTAATTGACCGAGCTCAGTTTTATCAATGTATCAGCAAGATAAAAAATGTCGTTATCTTATAGTTAACCCATCGCATCACTGCGATAGAGCGATGCACGTGACTCGTGGTGCGGGAAGGAAGCAATCGATTAAGTCGCCGCTGGAATAAACATTCGACAGCGGGGAGGGGAAAATTTCGCAAGTGGACCGAGAAGGGCGGAAGCGCGAGTCGTACATTATTCAGGGCAGGAGCAGCGCGTGGGAGGAAATAATGAGCGCCGAGGAGGAAAAAATAAAGCGAGCGCAGGGGGGTGTTTTATTTACGTCCGAGACGGTTTGACATAGCATTAGGATTAGCAGCGAGAAGAAAAATGAGGTTCCGCTTATTTTCTTCATTTACTGTCGAGACTTCTTTTTCTTTTTTTAAATTGCGCTTGCTCGAGGAAATTGTTTTACAGTCGTTTACTGTGTGAATGCCTCGCTTTTATGAGGTTCGGCATTTGCAATGCTATGAAGTAGTAAGTCAGTGATTTTCAGTTAACCAATTTTGAAGAAAAAAAAAACTGTTTTCAAATGATAAAAATTATCTTTCAACAATGCTAAACTTTAACGTTTAATTCTTCACTGAATAATTGGTAGATATTTTCTCAAATGTAAGAATATAATCCTTTAATGTGGCTTACAAATTATATTACATTGAAACAATTTTCAAATATTTGAAAAGCAGCAATTAATATTAATTAGTGTAAGCATAAAGCGCGTAACAAAAAAATCCAGCTCAGCTTTCATCTGCTAGTTTCCAAGCTATCCACATATTTTCCCGACTAAAGTAGGATTTAGTACATTAATACCTTACGCGGCTAAGATATCTGCTGTAGCGCGTGTACACAAACATACATAAATAAGGGGAATAAGTGAAAGATATAGAAGAATTTCGCGGCAGAGGTGGAGCTCGAGAGAGAGAGAGAGAGAGAGAGAGAGAGAGAGAGAGAGAGAGAGAGAGAGAGAAAGAGAGAGAGAAAGAGTGGATCGAAAGAAGCAAAGTGCGTTGGTGCTCGCCCGACTGCGGGGTCATCCTTTCTGTGACTGCAAAATGTGAATGCCTCGGAATTTGTTACGCTTGCCTCCGCATGACCTTCATTATTTACATACATGCATGTCATGCATTTCGTACTTATCGCGCACGAATTGGGAGACAAAGAATAAAGGAGGTGGGTACACATGGGAATTTATTAGAAAACTTTTTAGTGTAAATTTAATTTTACCCTTTTGAAAGATCGACTTGCGATTGAATGGGGGATCGAGTGGTTAACTGTTTTTTCGTCTGGAATGATCAACCGATTAGCTTTACATGTAATATAATTTTTAAATAAATATTCATATAAATAAATGAAATATTTTCATAACCAAAATATGTTAACAATAAAATAACCATTTCCGTTCAACCAAAAGCAAACATTTATTATATGTAATAAAAGTAAATTATAAAACACACGTTTTCTGGCATATGTTTCAAATTACCAAAAGCACTTAACTTGTAACACCCGAAACATAACTCGATTTACGATCGTCCCTAAAAATATCTCCAAGGGTAAGTAAAAAATTTTTAAAAAAAAAAAACAGAAGGAAATTCAGTATTTTCAAACTCGTAGATTACGCGGCACTTTAACAGCGCAAATAAACTAACAACAAAAATTCGAGCGCAAGGCATATTTAGACGTTGGCATTGTCTCGCCCACTGCTCCAAAAAAGAACAAAAAAAAAAGAGGAAGTAGAAGAAAGAGAAAGCAAAAAGGGACGGCGCAGAGAGAGAGAGAGAGAGAGTGAGAGAGACAAAGAGAAAGCCAGAGCGAGCGTCGGAGCTTTTCTCGCGGCCGTGTTTTATTTTCGTTTTTATATACGCGGCGGCGGCGGCGGCGGCGTTGGCGGCCCTTTTGGCGGCCATTACTTTTTTATTTTTCTATTTTTGCGCATGTGTAGCGGCGCGGCGCGGCCAGGAACGCTCATTTGTAAAATTTTATGACGATCCCGGGCTGAAAGAGCCGTGCGGCAGTCGCGCACCGCTACTATGCGTCCTTCGGCCATTACGTGCGTCCGCTGCGCCTTTTTTTTACGCATTTCCCTGCTTTCAATTATCGCACGAGCCTGGATGGCTACAGTGCCTCGTCGATGGAGACGGACGAAAATCTTCTGGAGGCACGGCGACTGACTGCTTAGTCTTGACGAGACGAGATTGTGTTTGAGTGGGTAGAATTATTTCAAAAGGACGAGAACTAAATATTTATCAATTTTTTTTAAATATAGTTTTTACAAGAACGATTACTTATATCTCTTAGAATTGGAGATTAATTGTTTATTATTCAAGTTTTATAAAAAAGCACGAATCCCACGTTGGATATCTTTTAATTAAAGCGTAACTGCAGTGCGAGGTTTAAAAAGAACGAGGCCTTGATCTAAAAAAAAGTAAGTGCTTTTAGTGAAGTAAATTTTTGAACTGAATTTCTATTTAACTTGAAATAGGAGCAGCAGCTTTCGGAGCAAAACTTTTAGAGCTTCTTTCATTTTTATTCAAATGCATTACTGGAGCATTATTTTGAAAAAAATTTTTTTAATTGATGAAAACTTTTAATTTATAAACTGGAACTAATTCAAGGGCTTGTAGATCTATATTTATTAGCATTGCCTTTTCGGTTTTCTACATTATGAATTAAGATTATCAAGCAAAGTATACATTATTAAATTCTAAAGATTTGCACAAGAACCTTTTTATTTAGTAAATAGTAGTTCACATATTCACTTTACCTAAGATAATAAAAATGAATTTAATTTAAATTATGAAGAACAATAATCTTTCTAGTTTAACTTTCATAAACAACATACATCATTGATATTCGATTATCAATACCCAGATATTTTCATATTCCAAATTGTGATCGTCTCGGAAATAATACCGAAACAATCGAGTAGGAAAAGAATTAGTTAATATTTCAGCTCGCAGCCCTTACATACTTTATCAATCCTCTCCTCCAACACACAGGAAAATATTTATAAGCAAAAGTGCATCTGCTCTCAAGCTCGGGAGCTATACACACACATAAGACTCGAAAGAGAAAGAGCGAGGGAGAGAGAGAGCGAAAGAAACGAAAAAAGAATCGCCTTTGTCGTGCAGTGGGGGCTCGGTAAAATCACATTTCACCTTGAATAAGAAAATACGCAATCCGGAGGAAAACGAATCTATTCCGCCTTACTAGACTCGGCTCGACTCTGCTCTGCTCGCTTGTGCCTTTTTTCCCCCGGTATTGGGAATATCCCAGGCGCGAGGAGCTTATTTCGACAATAGCAGTGGCAGCTTGGGCTAATAATATTCTTTCCTCTCTCTCTCTCTCTCTCTCTCTCTCTCTCTCTAGCTTTCTGTACTCCTCTCCTCTTTTCTCGCAGGAGGAAGAAAAAAAAAAGAGAGACGCGAGCTAGTCTCCTTTCTCAGATCCCGACGAGAGCCGACAAGAAAAGCATTGTGCGGAAGACCTCTGAGTATGTACGTGCCCGAGCGATCTACGTGCACTCGGTGCCGGTGCTGGGATGGCTGGGAGATGGCCACCACCAGTCGCCACCGACTATGCGGACCGAGAAAGAAGAAGGCAAGGGGGACGGGGGATGGGAAAACCGTAATGTAATGAAATATTAAGGGCCGAGGACAGCCACTGACAATTCTTGTTTTTCCTTTTTCCGCCGCGCTTGCCCTGTGTGTCCGCGTAATGGGAGTAGTGCGCTTTCTTTTCGTGTAATAAGAGCGCTAACATTGCTCGCCGATGGCCTTTTTCCTTCTGCCAGCTGAATGGCTTAACAACTTTTAGAACAAATGTTATTTTTGTAAACGGTATTTCTTTCGAGAGCAGACAGTTATTTTACTTGCGCCTTTAGATGATTAAGCTTTTAAATTTTTTATAACGACTTCGATTGATGCAAATTCTTACAGAATATAATTATATCAGATCCAGGTATTTAAATTTATAACAGGGTTATGTATATGCAAAAAAACTGATACTCAAGAGGTTAAATACGCAAAACAAGATTGAATAACATCAGCTGGGGCAAATATCCGAAACATTAACGGTATAGAAACTACACTCATAGTTTCGGCGTATTTAGAAGTTTGCACATTCACTCGACTGGCGCGGCGGCGGCGGCTGCAGAAGAAAACAAGAGTCCTTAAAACGCAAAACTAAATTTGCCGGCTGGGGCTAAGGCAAAAATGCCGAAAATGCAAAATGTTCAAATAAATTTACTGCCCCTGCACAATGGCCACAAAATTAGCGTTTAAAACAAATTTAAAAAGTTTAGAAGGGGGTAGGCAGTGGCAGAGGCGGCGGCGGTGGCGGCGGTGGCGACCGACTCGGGCGAGAGATGAAATAGCAGAACAAAAGGGAAAAATATAGGCAAAAAGGGAGTAAGAGAAAGTGTGCGTGCGGGCGAGAGAGACAGACAGAGCGAGTAAGAGAGAGTGAGACATAGGAGTCAACCCCCTGAATGAATAGAAAAGGCGTGTGTATATATATATATATATATAGAGGGAAAGCGAAAAAGAGCGAGAGAGAGAGAGAGAGAGAGAGAGAGAGAGAGGAGGCCAGAAAGAAAAAGAGTGCCAGCTGCAATCTTTTGATATTTCAACGAAGCAGACGAGTGGCGTGCCCTAATGAAATCATCTCCAGCGCTTTGATCTTCACCTCCTACCCTTCCACCGCTCGCTCTTTTGCGCTTGCGCTCACGCTCAACCCCCCTTCAACGCACGCAGTTTTACTCCCTCTCTCTCTCTCTCTCTCTCTCTCTCTCTTCGCGCACTGCAAAGATTTCACAGACTAGAAAGTCCCGCTCTCCCTCTCCCTCTCTCGTTCACTCTTTTTCAACTCTCCCTTTCTTTCCCCTTCCGTGCGCATCGCGAGCGAGCTTTTGCTCACTCTTTCTCTCTCTTTCTCTCTCCCGCTCCTTCGTTTTTTTTTCTCTGCGAACTTACGACCGAGTCTTCGTACGACGCGAAAGCAATTTTATAATTACGGGACGCGTTAGGCATGGTCTTAATCTGGCATGTTTGCGAGAGAGAGAGAGCGACGATGCGAGGAACCGAAGAGTACCCATGACGATTTTTAATATCGCTTTGATACGATCTTTGTGCACTTTTCGGGGGATTTTTTGCACATGGAGCAATGATTGACTGATTATCTGTAATAACAAATGTATAATTATGAAATACGAAGTTTTGATTTTGAGGAAAACGGAAATATTGGACGACAGTAAATTATGAATTTTATATTAATAATAGGCTTAGGAACACCAATGCCATAGCTATTATTACCGAATATACTATAAATGGTTATCCTGTAACTGTTTAAAACAGATTCATGAAAACAAGCTTATGCAAGCTTCGTTACTACTTAGTATACAAATGCACATACTATTAAAAAAATAAATAATAATCCATTGAGTTAGCCAAGAAAAAACTAAGTAAATAAAAATTAAGATAGGATCTTTTTAAGAAAATTCTTATTGATATTGAAAATTAAAGTTACAAGTGCTAATAGTTATACTATAATACAGTTAAATTTTCATTAACTGTTCTTGACTACAAAAACAGAAAAAACAAGTTCATAAATTGTCTGACTAATTACTGGGTCGAACTACTGAGAATTTTAGACTATATCTATTAAATAACACTTATAATTATAGCAATATAATCCTTTAATAATGTATATCAATATATAAACATTCGAATTAAATACTAAAGTCAACAGTCAAACGCGCTTATCGTAATTCATATGTACAACATCACTCTGTAGCAAAATAAACATTGCACAGTTGCAGCAGCAACTCGATTAAACGTAAATGCTTAATTTTGAAGGCCTTCAATTAGAATCAACGCAATTATAAAAAATAAGGAAGAGAGAGAGAGAGAGAGAGGCAACTTTCAATTGACAAACAAACTTACACGGGAGGGGAGGGCGAAGGACTCGGGCATTGTAATTATGAAAAATAAGGAATAATAATGAAAATCAAGGTAGAGAGAAACTCGTAGGACGGGTCGGGGTCCGCAGCGCGCGCAGGCGGCTCTTGCGCTACCCTGTATCGAGCCCCAGAGCGGGACTAACAGCCTTTAATTAATAAAGTTAGTTGAGCTACTTTCCAAGTCTTGCCTCTCTCTTCTCTCTCCCTCGCAGAGGCCGCCTCTTCTTCTTCTCGCCCGCGTCTACCCGGATATAGCAACGTTTTCCTATGCCTTAGAATTGAAGTATATCGCTTCGTTGCGCTTTTACCCACCTCCCCTCGTCTACTCTCTCCTCCTCCTCCTCCTTCTCTTCTTCTTCTCTCCCCTGTAGGCCTCGCTAATTTTCGCACTTTTGCCAACGGGAGATACGTGTGCGAGCCTGTTCGGGCCGTAATGGGAGCCCAATTATAGGCGACTTTTTCTGCATTCATTAGCTAATCGGAAAGTTGGGCGGCTCTGCACTTTGGCCACGAGCTTTCGGAAAAGATGGAAGAATTGGTCTACAGGTTTGGGATAAATACAGTTTGGTTTCTAGTGGTTTGGGTGCAGAAGTGATTTATGTAATGCGTCAGAGACTGAGACGAGTGTTAAAGTTTGCTGTTTGTTTGATTAATGGTGAGTTGGATTTGATATATTTAATGTAGCATCTACTGATACAGAGAGTTTTTACTTTTGAATGTACAATTTTTGTTCTGAAATTCTCGAGAAAAATCCATTTTTAAAAATAAAGTAGTTATTGCAGAAAACGCTATATGCTAGATTGAGTACCTGGAAAATTTGTTACCCAGTATTTTCTTTCGCTATTGTACAGAATGATGAGGTGTTATTTATTTATGAGACTTCTCAATATTTAAATGTGGACACTACTGTCTGAAAAAGAGTTTTATACTGTAAAGAAAAAGTGGCATTTGTTATAGCATAGTGTAATATAAAAACCTGACAATACATAAAAAATGCATGTATAGACCATGGTAAGGTACATAAGATGTTTTCTCAGAACTAAACTAGTCTAGAAAGTATATCCATTGAAGACGATATATATAGACACACTGACTAGCACTAGAATGCTTATATTTAATACCTTATTAATAATTACAGACTATATAACTGTTATGTTAATAATTCACAGCAACCAAAATGACATAATTTTTCTAATCGTAAAAAAAGTTGATCGCAAAGTGTAAAAAACGCGTATCAGCAGATTCAGTAGAATCGATATACATCGACATACCTAGTTAAAGTTTTAAAGTAGGTTTGTACTCTTTACAATAAACATGGTGAGTGCGCAATCTATTCATAAACCTGTTATACGAAAAGTTTGCGCGTATAATTTGTTTAAAAATAACATTGCTTGAAAAGTGAAACGATATAAGAAGAAGGAGCAGATTCAAATCATCGCGCGAAGAGAATTGAAGGGCCATATAACTCATTGTAAAGCGAAGGGTTAAAGGCGCAAGGCGCGCGGGTAGCTTTAAAGTCTGAAACCTCAAGACCTTTAACGACCAGCTCCTCCACTTTAACGTCATGCCATAACCGCCTCTGCCTCACTTGCCCTCTTCTCCTCTCTTCTCTTCCCTCTCTCTCTCTCTCTCTTTTCAAATTACTCGAGCGCAATTTTTTGCGACAAGCGATATTTTCCTCAGGCGCGACGCGGATCCATCTGTTACCTCGAGCGGCTGTCGCTTCTTTTTTTTTCTCGCTCCCGCCCCCTCCTCTTTCCTGCAGCCAACTGTTTCGCAGTTTTCTCACTACCGCCCGATAATTGATAACTCCACACGCGGCTGAGAGAGCACCGATGTATCTCTCGCGACTGCCAAGGAAGGTGGAGCTTCGGACAGCCATCCACACACACACACACACACACCCACACGCGCGCGCGCACACACACACGGTAGAAGCGGGGAAAAATTAAGCCACGCAATGCTCTCTGCCAAGGATGCAGCAGTAGGAGCAGCAACGCTTTCTTGCAGCCCTCCCGTAGAGCCACGCTGCTGCTGGCCGCCTCCGCGCGCGCCAGGCGTATCTTTTCGCGAGTTATGGCTCGCTAAAGAAAATTGACTTGAACCTTAGCCAGGATAATAAAAGTGTGCGTCGCTCGAGTGCACTGCTATGCTCTCTCTCTCTTTCCCTCTGTCTCTCTCACGCCCCCGCAGGGTATAGCTGCAGAGGGGAATATGTGCGTGTATATAGGGGGAGAGAGAGGCGCGAACTTCGGTATTCGCTTTCTGCGTGGCTGCTACCGCTGCCGCGTCTCTGTTTCTTGGCCATGTTTAAAGAGATTGAAATTGTTGCTTCATGCGCGCGGCAGTAATGCTTTTAGCAAACAAAATTATTAAACATCTCGGGGATCCTCGCGGCTATGGTCGTCAAATGTAGTTGCCTTGATTAAGACATCGAGCTTATAGAATTGTGAATGTGCTTTGAGCACTCGAATATTAGAGAAGCTGCTTTACTAAGATCAATCGAACCGGTATTGGCGAGGTTCATCAGGTTTAGAATTAACGAACGAATTTTGATGAAATTATAAATGCAAGTTTATTATTATATTTTGAACAACGTGTTAAATTTTTAAGTTCTTTCGTACCCTTACTAATGAGATATTAATAAAATAAATTTTCGCCATTTAACAGTGTGTCTTATGTAGAGTTACATTTGTCTAGACTTTTAACTTGAAGTTTATAGTTATTAATGAACGGCTTGCTAAAAAATTTTTACACGCAACGAATTATTTTGACAGCTTGTACAAATCGCTAACTTAACTATGAAACTTATTATTTATATGTTTTTTTTTATAAAATAGTTAAGTTTGAGCAGAATAACCTCCATTATCTAAGATACAAGCAACGTCACCTTTTTTGACACAGCGCACGTTGTTTTAAATTAATGCATATAATGTAACTATATAATAATCTAATAAAATAACGTTAATCGAAAATTTTAACTAAGCTAGTCAATAGAAAGTCTGTTGCAACTTTGTTTTGACTTCCTACGTATCTGGTGAACCTCCTTAAGTAAGATTTAATAATTTGTAGATATTTACGTACCATGAATAATTAGTCATTATTATTTTAGGTCTTTTAAAATTGTAATAAAAATAATAGGAAGAATAATATGTAAAGCTTATTAAATTCTTGCAAGTAGATAACTTTGGATAAATAAAGTAAAAACTGCATTCAATGTTCTACCAACTTCATTAGTTTTCTCGCATAAATTAAGGGATTAAGCGTCATGAATATGCATAATATACGTTATACATATACAACTATTTTTGGCTAATTCCTTTACACATTGCTGAGTGTATGAAATGAATGAAATCCAATTAATTTATCGTATATAATATAAAAACTAAAAATTAAAAAAATTTTAGTAATACATATTTTAATTTAGGAATAAGTAAAATTAAAAGGTCATTTATTTATAATACGTAGTTAACAACTATTTTTACGCTATCAATGCTAATAAAATAATCATTACAATTACTAATTTATGCACTTCCTTTGTGGCACTTTTAGTTAATTATTAACGCTTAATCGGGAAGTTCAATATAATTTGACCAACTTTTAATTGTGACCAGTTACTTTCATAATATTTGAAAGTATTTTCTTTCTGTACCATTTATTTAAATAGAAATATCTAATAGAGTGATATAATGTCTAGTGATCTGTTTCCGCGTAAAATTATTTTGTACTGCCAATATGTTGCTGAAAAGATTAGCAATATATGGCTAACTCATTTTACAATATATGGCAACAGTTCCCATATATGGCATATATATAGCCACAGCGCCTAAGCCACACATTGCTGATATATTACCAATTCAATGATCAATGTATTGCACATATAGCGCGTTAACAAAATTAATTTATTATTAATAAGCTTAATTTATTTTTTTTAATGCAATATATGCGTGATGCGTCGACCATTGATGGCAATACATCAACAATCTATTAGGTTAGATACTGTGGCTATATGTGCGCCATATACGGAAAATGCATTGTTCCATGAGATGCAAAAAAGTAGCTGCAAAAGTAGTGCAATATAAAGTATTTTTAAGTGATTTGTCAGTCCCTAACAGCATCTTAACCTATCGGTATATCGAATCCCTCATAAAATTACGTACATCAACACTAGCTCAAATCAACATCTGAACACTCGACGGGTCTGATCGCACTCCCTTCCACGATAAAAGCCTAACCATCACACCGAACACTTGAAAGAATAAATCAACGAGAGACACGTTGGCGCCTTACCTTATTGGGTGTCGTTGCCTGCTGCTGAGGCGAACAGCTGGTACTGTGAATGGTCGGTTGATTGGTGGTCGGCGGCTGCACGATGCCCTGATGATTCAGGTGATTCAGTTGGCTGAGCTGTGGCGGCGGTTGCTGCTGCACTACCTGATTCTGGGCACCGGCCGGCGGCGGTTGCAATTGCTGGTGGTGGGTCTGGTGGGCCTGTACCGGGTGGCTCGTCTGCTGCTGATGCGCGGTGGGGAACGTGGGCACCGTGAACGGGACAAACAGCATCGGGCCGCCGAGGATGTGTGCACCACCTCCACCCACTGCGCCCGTCTCCTCCCTACACCTGCGTAACATTGACGCCGCTCGTTTGATATAATGCACGATGGCTTGAGCGCGATGAATAGGACCGACACAGTCTCGCTTTATTCCCAACCCCTACTCAATGTCAATTGATGCTATACCGAAAACTTTTTCTTTGATATAACGAATGTGTAGATGGAGCGGTGAAAGAGACTGCGTCGGTTCTTTTTCAAATAATGCACTGAGAAAAAGGATTGGCTAGTGTTAAGCATTATGACCTACTAGAGTATTTGTTGCAAAGTAATGTGAGCCATTGTTAATTCGCTAGCAGCGACTACTTCAGTCCTAATAATTTCTAAATTCCCGAATACCAATAGTTACTGTACATCAATCGAAGGGAACAATTCTTTTTCTCAAACGTATAGATTCGATCGTTGCCAAGGTTGAGGATTACCTGCACTCCGTTCCCAGTCCTTGATGCTGGGAGTGGGCGTAGGGGGCGGCCCGGACGGAGGTGGTGGACGCCACCCTCGCTACCCTTATCGAGATACCGCCCCTCTGTCTGGTGAGCTGGACCGCGGTACTCGGCTGCTGCTGTTGCTGCTGTTGCTGCTGCTGATGATGACAGCAACAGGCACTGCAACCGCCGGTATTGGTCGGTACACTGCTCACCGGCTGGTGGTGGTGGTGGCTGTGGTGGCTGTGGTGGCTGTGCTGATGCGGTCCGATACCGGCCGGCCCTAGCAGATGGGCGTTCGAAACCTGATGAGGGGCCCTGGGCCCCGACGAACAATTCGAACCCGGGTATACGCCAAGTAGGCAGCCAACAACGGGTGCTCCGGGACCCGAAGACGAGGCGGTGCTCAGTGGATTCGGCGCACCGGCCACCCCAACAACGTCGCGCTTCTTACGACAGGAGCTGCACCACGTTGTCGAGCCTGATGACCAGCCGATAACACCGCGAGCTCGATTGCCGCTAGGCTCTCGCTGCTGGTGCTGTTGCTGGTGCTGGTGATGATGATGATCGGCCGGCTGGGATAGGATTGTCGTCGGGTGGGCGTTGAGGGTTCGAGCGTCGATGATGATTGGGCCCCGGACCACCGTTCTGACCTGGGCCGTCTCCTTCAGGTCGGTGGTGCGTGCGGACGGGATCTTGCCTACTTTGCAACAGACACACCGGTGAAACAAGCCTGTCCTCCCTCTCTCTCTCGCTTGCTTGCTTCCTTGCTTACTGGTACTGGTGCTGCTGCTGCGGTCCTTTTAAAGCCTAGTCAACGACTTGTTGAGTTCTCGCCAGGAACGAACAGGTGAATACCGCTGGAGGCTCAAGTTCGCACAAGTGGATCTCTCGAAACTCCTTCAAGACTCTTGACTTCGGTTTTGTACCGTAAGAGAGAGAGAGAGAAAGATAAAAAGCAAGAGGGAGAGAGAGGAGAGAGAGAGACAAATAGAAGAATTCGCTCGGAAGTGAATTTCACGAATGAAGATGCAGCCTGCAGCGCACGTAGCTGATTCACTGAACCCTTCTGATGGCTTCTGTATCCTCCACGTGGTCGTCTGGATTATTTGCTATGCCGGCTGTTGCTCTCTGTTACGTGGCGGCTCACACAGTACATCAAAATCGTTCGACAGTATATCTGTGGAGGCAGCTATGACTCGATTCGCTGTGCACTGCGGGCAGCTGTTTTCGTCGAAAAATGTAACCAGTGAATTCTCAACAATGAGATTCGCAATACCATATAGAAACACACGATGCACTTCACGGATTGTCGATGAAAGGAGGGTCGGGCCGCCTGCGATGGATGTCAATCTTCTTACAGAAAACGAGTCTCGCAGAAGAATTTGATATTTCACTTGTCACTGACAGACCCGGGGATTCACCGTTTTGTTCGACGTAGTATATATATATATATATATATACTCAAGACGATCACGTGCTTCCTATCGAGAGAAACTCCACAAAGCGACTGGCGCTTTTCTCTTTTATACAGTAATACACTTGTTATTCGATGTTTACGTCACAGGCAAGTTTCCTCGCAGTCGGTTCGACTGCAAAAATGAGACACTGATTTCTTTTTTTTTTTTATTTTCTTTTCAATCGAAAATCTTACCGTAGCACAAGCACTCACACACGCACTCTATCTCTCTCTTTATCTTCTCCTGCTCTGGCAAGGCTCGAGCACTCCAGACTATATAATCTCGCTCTCCCAAGAAAGAACGCGTCTGCTCGATCGTCAAAAAATCATGATTATGCACACGTTACAGATTGAAGGCGAACGTCGTCTGTGTCCCTCGGTACACAACAACTTTTCAACAACGATCAAAAATCGAATCGCACGGAGTTAACTGCCGGTCGCATAGATAATCTCATCGTCTTCGTCGTCGCGTTCTCGAACACCAGCCGCGTCTAAAAAGTTATCGCCGATGAGAGGGCCTATATATCATACATATACAGAAAATCCGAGATCGTATCAGCGATAGATGGTCGAGCGGCGCGCGCAAAAGAAAAACTATCACCACATCCGTCTAAAGAATGAAAATCGGAGCGAGACCGGTGGATTATAAGAGCATGTAACACCCGGATCGTCGATTCGTCGCAAGCCGTATATAACCGGGGCCTCTGTATGTACGTATACGAAGAGAGAGAGAGACAAGAGAGGCTCGAGAAAGAGGCTCGAAAAAGGGTGTGCAAAAAGGGGGAGCGCGCGGGAGCGAGCTTGCAAAGCTAACCCGTGATGTCGGAAGGTCGCTCGGCGACTGACTAGCACTTCCGCTCTCGGCTGTTGTGCGTTTCGCGGAGTGGAGGGCGGAGGAGGGGATGGCTGCTGCTGCTGCTTCTGCTGCTGCTGCTGCTGCTGCTGCTGCTGCTGCCTGTTGGGTTGTTGTGTGTAGAGGTCGGCGGCTCGCGCCGTGCGGCGGTGGCGGCAGCGGCGGGGTTGGTTCTCTCTCCCATCGCCGCTGCTGCCACTGCTGCTGCTGCCTGCCTGCCTGCCTCGTTCGCTTGCTTTTGCTATTGCGCGCGCGGGAAACCAGAGCCGCGGTTGCCTCTCGTCGCAAACGCCGGCTCGTGTACCCGGCCTTTCTTCACGTGGCAGCTCAGTGCGTCGTCTATGCTCCTGGAATGAGCTTTCGATTAAATTTATTTACAGGGGTGAGTTGGGATGAAGAGCTCGAGCGATGGTTTTTACGCGCGAGGACGGAATTAGATTTGGATTTTTTTTCTTTTTATTTTGGGAGTTTTCGGTATAGGGTGGTATTTGAATGCTCGATTTCGTGTGGTTATTATTTTCGCGAAGTTGTTGCTATATGAGAGTGAAAAAAGTATTTACATCAGATGTGAAATTTAGGTAAGGTGATGAATATTGAAATGTAAGGTTGGAACTAATAAATAAATCTGAATTTAATAGCTTATTACTACGTACAACTTTTGTATGAATTTTTTATATGAAATTTATGATTTGTGTTACATTTATTCAATTTTTAACAGCTTTTATCAGGGTCTGAATTTTTCAATTGTAATTTAACTGTTCAAAAAGTAAAATCAAGATTCATTCTCATTTCGATATATTATTTTCGTAAATTGATGAATCTCATCGAATGATTACTTATGGCTCTTACACTTTTCACCAAAATACTAATTCTAATATTATATTTTATTATTTCGCAAAAGAAACATGAGCCTGTCTTGGTAATAACATTCAGCAATTTAAACCAAGTCTTCTAAAATTGATTAAATTAAAATATTATGTGCATTTTATGAAACTGACACTGAAACATTGAGGTTATACTACGTCATTATTTAAATTAATACTGATAATGCGTAGATACGTCTCTTTCTGAGAAAGCGAAAAAGGAGTTTCCGAGCAAATCGAGATGGAGCCTGCAGAGAGTAAAAGAGAGAGAGAGAGAGAGAGATGTATGAATACGCAGCCGCGCTACACCGAGTGAGCGATTAACTTGTCAATCGAATCAGCCGGCCATTGTCGTAGACACCGTTTGCGGTCGCTGCGGGCGCATTCGACATCGAACGTGTCGTCAATCAAGTCGTAGGGACATTGTATACCCAAAAATTTCATCCCACGAACCCGCGTACAAACTTTTTTTTGCTCTCCTGTTTTCCTAACCCCTCCCACACTAATCAAATATAATATCTTCCTCACTTCCTTACTACTCGCATCACACTCACGTCACTTTATTTTCTCCTTCTTATATCCTGTCGACACTTTCTTCATATCCGTGACGGGCCAATAAAGAAAAAAAAAGTGCGAAAGAAGAACAACTCTGGCACAAAGTCACACCAAGAATCTTCTCGATCCAGCGATAGGATATATATATATGTGTATATCCGTGAGGTTCGGAATCTCACACGAAACTGTGCTGCTCGCAATAATATAACATCGCGCGTCGGGCAAATATCAAACTCGCGGTATGCGCGCCCGAGAGATGCGTGTTTCGGGTTGCGCGGCTGCTTACTACCCACCAGCAAGTGTATATGTGCACACACGTGTTTGTTTACTCTGTGCAGCCGGTTGACGATGGGGGGTCGGGGGGTGGAAAGGGGTGGGGGAGAGGAGAGGATAGAGAGACAGAGAGACACTGATAAAAAGAGCTGAGCTTCGGCCAAGTGAGAGGGTTAAAAAGCGAATGGCAAGTAGAAAGAGGGTTAGGGGGAAGAGGAAGGAAGATGGAGGGAGATAGAGAGAGAGAGATAGAGAAATGCGAAAGACACAAGGCGAAAGAAGGTGGTGAAATAGAAGGGATCGAGAAAAAGGGGGGAGCAGGACAGCTAGCGATGCGTCTAGTGGCCTAGTGCGTCTATGAACTAGAGCGCGCTCTCGGTGTCCTGCACGGTAGGTGGGTAGCGTGGAGACAAGAACGAACCCCGTGTATCGCAATGTATCGCGGCGCTGGCGGCGGCGGCGCCGGCGACGAGGAGCAGCGGCAGCAGCAGCAGCAGCACCAGCACCAGCAGAGGCGAGCATGGCCCTCTGGTGGGGGGAGTGGCGCCCGAACGGGGGCTCGTTCGTTCATTCGTTCGCTCGGGGGTAATGTCGGAGCAAGAGAAAGAGAGAGAGTCGAGCTAGCCTGCAGGGGTATACGTGCGAGAGGGAGAGAAAGGGAGAGAGAAAGAGTGGAGTGTATATGTAAGGGCAGGGGAGAGGGAAGCGAGACGAGCGGAGGAGAGGCGAGACAGGGTGGGAGGGCACACGATACAGAAGATGGTTAAGGCTGAACTACACGGAATGAGTTTTTTTTTGTTTTTTTTTTGCTATCATGGCTATGGTGCAGGAGGGTGTTGATGATCTTGTCCGCTTGTTCGAGGGTTATGAATTTTTGATGATCTGGACTGCGGTGGTGAAGTTTTTGTTTTTGGAGGGGTGAACTGTTTGACTCGTTAAAGTTGTGGATCGGGACTGTTGGATTGGGGAAACGTTTGATATCGCTGGTGGAGATTGCAGTACTAGGTTTTTAGTAACTGAGTCGATTGAAAAAATGCTACTGTTGTTGCGCAATACCTGGTTGTAGCTGAGTATCTTATATATAAGTACGGTAGATATTATCGTTCCAGTTTGTATACTTTAAAGTTATGTAAATAAAAGACGATCGTCAGAGAACCAAATGCAATTTTATTAAAATTCTTGAATATTGCGACGTGTCGAAGGTCTTGAAATAGTCTTATGTATAGTCTGATACTTCGTACTGTTTACATTTATTATTTATCGATGGAAACCCAGTTTACTATGCACTACATCGTTTATAAAAATGATCTAGTGTCAGTTCCTAATATGAAAAGAAAAACAAGACTTTGGTCCTTGTTACTAAATTTACTCAAAAGCTTTTATGTGAATAATCTGGATTTACTAAAGTGTAATTTGTAAAAAAATAGGCTCTTGGTACACGTAAATTATTTGTTAAAGGTTATTTTACATTAAATGTATCTTTATGTAATTTCTATTTTTCGTATAAAGATTAACAAAACATGAGCATTAAGTAACATAGAGTTAGTTTCGAGATTTATATCACATGAAAATATTTAAAAAGCAATTATACCATACCTTTCTGATCTTAAAAATATTTTGTGAATGTTTCAGTGCATTCCATCGTAAATAACCATGAGCAACAAAATCTATTGCCAAGAAGTTTATATCTATCCAAGTACCGTGCAGCATTCATTTTAGCAATTATCCTGAAGTCTGCTCTAAAACTTCCCCTGTAAAAGCTACTGTCAGCAAAGTAGCGTCGCGTACACCTTGATCAGTGAAAAAATTTTCATATCCAGTGTGGTCTACCCTTAAAAGACGGACAAGAGCGAGGGTAGCTTGGAGAATCGAGAGAAGAGAGAGAGAGAGAGTGTGTCGGGGTGGTGCTACGAGTTCCCTTTCTCCTTTCCTTCTCACTCTCTGCCCCTCTATTCTCCCTCTCTTTTAGTCAGCTCTCTCTCTCTCTCTCTCTCTCTCTCTCTCTCTCTCTCCCTCTCTCTCGTAAGACAGTACACGTCAAGCTCTGAAATAGTGCCGCGTCGCGGCGCACAAAGTGAAACAGCCAGTCAAAGTGTATGCATACACGAGAGAGAGAGAGAGAGAGAGAGAGAGAGAGAGAGAGAGAGAGTCTGCGGGTGTACGCGAGAGAGTAGACGTAGGATGATGGCAAGGGGTCCCTCTCTCTCACTCTCTGTATTTCGAGCCGACTGCCGCGATGAGAGAGGAACGAGAGAAGCCTGTTAACGCTGTGCCTCCGCTATACTACTGCCTGCACACGAAGGACCCTTCAGGAAATTTTGGGAAAACCCATGCGCCTGCGTTATATACACCTGAACTGACGAAGTAAGGGAGAAAGGACGGGATAGAGTGTACGCGCGCCGCCTACCCCCGCGAAAATTCTCTCTTCACAGAGAGAGAGAGAGAGAGAGAGAGAGAGAGAGAGAGAGAGAGAGAGAGTATATAACTTACCCCCCGCTGGAGCCGCGCGCGCGCACACGCTGTATTATCGGGGTAGTTGGCGCGTGCATAATTTTGCCCGTGACAGAGTCTCTGTGTACGTGTGTATATAAGTGAGTGACGACGACGACGACGATGACGACGACGAGGATGATGATAATGATGATGATGAGCCTCTTCGGAGCATGCATGCAAATACGTGTGTGTGTGTGGATGTTGGCGCAGACGGTTGCTTGTATATTAAAGTAAACTTTATCGGGCGATGCGAGAAGCGCAGTACTGGATCGTTACGCGTGTATATACCCAAGAGCCGATATATCGGCTTATGTAAACCGAGTGGCCCGAGCCGATGAAATTATCGGATGCTTAATGATGGGCGTAGGTTCTCATTTTTTTTCTCCCTCTCGAATGCTGAGCATCTCTTTTTGTTTTGGGTGGATATCGACTCGGTTTTAAAATTATTAATTTCTATACCTTTACTTTTGTATCGGAAATGTAAAAATGTTCGATGGTACGAAATTTAACCGCGATGCAGTTTATAAAACGAGAATCTTCGAAATACAATGCCGTAAGAGCATATACGTGGTATAGACATTGAAAGTAAACTGCAAGGGTACGCCATGAAATATTTATGTACAATACATTTTATTTTTAAGCAGATACATATATGTCGAGTCTGATAAGGCACACGCTGTTAAAGTGGATATTGCGCGCTCCACTGAAATTTAGTGTGTGCCATTAAAATTGCACAATTCAATTTCAATTTAGAGTACAGTGTGACGTTCCGCTATAGAGTTTCTCTTTTTATATACGAATCCACCAACTTTTCTTCGACGATATGTATTTTAAAACAGAATTGAAATACTTGTATTTAGTATTAACGGACGATAAATAAATATTAATACATACCGTTGATGCAATTACATCATTAAGCTTGAAACAGCAAATAAGTATTTCGATAAGGCGTAAATAATATCATTTTCGAAAACTCATTGATTTCTCTTATGTTTCAATAGTTTGCATTTGCATATTATACCCTTTAACCAGAGAGCACACGAGCCACCCTATTTCCAATACGTTTCAATTTAGAGCAGCACCACATTTATACAAATATCAGGCGAGGCAATTATAAAATTCGCCAGCTCCAATTTCACGCGCAGAGGCCACATACGTGTTATATGTATACAACTCCCATTAAACGCGTATATCCGCGCGAATTGGCCTTTCTAAAACCAATCGTCGCTCGATTCACCCCCATCCATTAGGCATAACGATATTCCGAAAAACACCAATATAGAAACGCATATCGCCAAAACCTGGCCTAAGTATATTTCGACCTGTATCGCCTATAATGACTGACGGGTGCAAAAGAGAGAGAGAGGGAGAGGGAAAGAGAGGCTAATGCGGCACAGGAACGTTGGACCTCTAGCGTGTCGCCGCCATTACCATTTGTAATGCGACCGCGCCGACTCGCTGCTGGTCTGGCCAACTCGCTCCTATTCGGCTGTTGAACCGAACGTTAACGCTAATGCAAACACATCAACGTTTATAGAGCGACAGAATGACCGGGGGTAGAAAGCGAGAATTTAGAATAAAAGAGATCTGCATAAGGTCGAGAAACGAGTTTTTTTTTCGCCCTTTTTTTTAGAGTTATCAACCTTAATTGAACACGTTTACGAGATGAATGATTGTTTCGCGTAGGACTGATCATTGATCGGCTTTATTTGCAATTTGCTTGGGGTAGGGAGAAGGAATTTTTGTTTTACAAGATATACTTAAACCTGAATAAATGAAATGGTATTGGAATGCTGATTTTATTTGATTGCGAATTGAATTAGTACCTCGATTGAATTCAATTTATTCGAGCCTTAATTTTCTTTTGAAGCAGGAGAAATTTCATTATCGTCGCTTAATTTTGAATATTAATTTAATTTGTACTTCGATTTTCAGAATATATTTTTAACATAAAATCGAATGAGTATTTTATAATTAATAAAAACTGAGTTTGATTAAAAAATTAAAATTAAACCATTTGAGAATACTATGAAGAAAATGAACATTCAATAAATAAAATTTAATAAAACAATTTCTTATCTTTAAAAAGATTGATGTCATTTAAGTAGTACAAAAATCGAATTGTAAGAAATAAACTTCAGTTAGCAGTTCCCCCGTTTTGTAATCATCCTATATTTAACGATGTAACTGATTCTAAAAATCTACGAAAACCATATATTTTTAACATTTCTCACACTATAATATCTTCAATCTATATCAATCATTCGATACGCGATCACCCGTACCCGTTCCCACATTCTAGCGAAATCAGTGACTCGAAGTATTCCCAACGAACTCAACATCCGCACAGCTCTCATTACTCCCTCGCAGACGAAAGTGCGTCAAAGCTACAGTAAAATTCGATCTTCGAAAAAAATCCAGCGGCTGTGAATCGCGAGCTCGTCCCGGCCTACCAAAAAACGAGAGCGAGACCGGAAGAGAGAGAGAGAGAGAGAGAAAAAAGAATAAATTTACAGTGCAGTCGAAGCGCCAGTGGGAAAATACGAGGCGCCTAGGCCATATGGCCAATGGACGTCGGTCCACGGCAGTTGATCTTCTCTGTCACTCTCCCGCGCGCGTGGATCCACCATGGTCCGGAGGCTCGTTCGCTTTCGCGCGCTCCGCGAGTCGAGTCGAATTTTTGACGGTTCGCCGAATGACAATAACGTGACGGCTCGTTGTTTATTACTTTCGATAAAGCTCGAACCCGAGAGATCGCCTGCATGCGTGTGTGTGTATGGACGCACGCGCAGTACGACGCGTAGCGGCACTCGCCGAGAACTTTATGAATTGGAAAAGAGGAAGCCCCATTGTTTTATCCATTGGAAACTTTGTATTTATCGCTCTCTTTCTCGCTGCTTTTTACGCTCGATTCTTCGTGTCGGTGTTGGGTCTCGCCGCTTCGATTCCTACTTTTTTTCTCCCCTCCCTCGTGTCGTGGATGTGTCGATGCTACGGATGGCGTCGTAAAAAATCAAGAAATATGGACTCGAACGACATAAGATACATCGCAGCCTTGATATATATATATGTTTAACGCCGTCCTATTAATGCTCCCATTCCGGTGTTAATCAGCGACGAAGGTCTACGAGGTGTTTAGAACCAAGGTCCTTCGGATCGCGAACCCATTGTTCTACCGACTGAGCCACCGTAGGTTGAGAGCAGCATTGCTTTAATTGAGACCGACTAGGAGTAGAGCTCAATATTTGCTCGGGCATGGACGTATCGCCTGCTTCTTTACGGAATTTATTTCGTTTTCATATTCTTTTTAACGAATGGGCATCAATGTACAAAGGATGAACGAGTTTGATTTGCGATTCATGTACAAGCCACGGTTTTTTTATTTTCATACATCATTGTTATAAATTCCAAAAATAATTCTGCAGGGTCCTTTCCTATCGTCGCCACTTCAAATTTCGATTGCTTCATTCCGACATATCGAATTTTTGACGCACGCGTGCCCCGAAAAAATAAAATAAAAAGAAAATGTGCGCGCGTTGCTTATACGTCTTATTCGGCTGCACTGTACACGGGTAGAGGGGCAAAAAGTAATTTACGCGCGACGTACGTACGAGGGGGGGCCGCGCCGTAAAAGAGCGCGCCGGAGTGCTCGAAAAATGTTATTCATCGAATCCGCGGCGTATCTCGTCAAGCTGCAGTTTAACACCGGTACTTTTCATGCACAGTGGCTCCTCTCCCACATGCATACACATGTCCTTTCTAGTGGCTTTGCGAGCACTCGACGTGTCTCTCTCTCTCTCTCTCTCTCTCTACTTTCGCGAAATACTCCGCGCGAAAAATAAATGCCTCCCCGTGAATTTGCATGTCGCGCAGCACAAAAGAAAATAATAGAATGTATGCGGGGTGGGGAGCGCCCGGGCTATGAACATTTGATACTAAAGATGTGGCTACTCGTTACGGTGTTCATTACTTTTTGCGAAGGTCGCGGCTAGCTGCAAGCGTATAATTGTCATTCGGCGTTCCTACTTATCAAATTTCAGATCATTAGAAAGTTCAGATGAGGTAACGAGAAATTATTCATCGTGTGATGCTTAACACATCGTTAATATTGAATAACACGTATAATTTTTGTTGTGCTATGATCAGTTGGGATAATCCATACTAGATACCGATATTGTGAATTTTGTATATAGCACAGGGATTCAATCTGAATAATTTAATGCATAAGATATTCCAAAATAAGGTATGATGTATAAATTTCGTATTTAAACCGAATATTTAGTTTCGGGGACTTTTGTTGCTTGAAAAAAGTACGTTTATTCCCATATCCGATCGTAGCACCATATCCCACATTTCAAATTCTTCCAAATCCATCCAATACCTTTCTATCATTCCCCAAGAATCACGCGTTGTAACCTCGGCGACAAAATGGCTAGGAAATCCTCGACATTCACCTCTCCTCCTCCCCTTAAATCGAGCTAAGATCGTCGCAAGCCAGGGATCCCAAAGCATGTAAAATGGATCGTCGTAGCGGCAGGCGCGAAATTCCCCCAGCAGCATCAGCAGCAGCATAACGGATAAGCGGTGCGGCATCGTCCAGTTTAGCGCCGAGTTCGCTCCTCCCAATGGACAGAGACACACCGCTCTACACTCTATGTATGTCTGTCCATGTGTATGCGTGTACGCGTGTATGCGTGATATAGAGAGAGGGAGAAAGAAAGAAACACATGCAACGCACTCGGTATATTTATAATGACCCTATATGTATGCAAATGGTTGCATATCGGGGGGCTACACCTATCCCGTGTGCGCGACGGCCCACCGCTGGCCTCCTCTCTCTACGTGACACAGAGGGATATGCGGAATCGCTCGACTGCCGCCGCTGCTGCTGCTGCTGCAGACTTTCCGCAGAGAGAGAGGGAGAGAGAGCGCGAGATCAAAGGATCGTTGCTTTGCCCACGCACGTATACGTATTTACGCCGAACGACCGGCCGTAGCGTTCACCCCCCGTCCCGATGTGTATTTCGACACTTTATGTATGTATGCGCGCGTGCACGCGGACACAGAGAGAGAGAGCCGCCGCCAGCAGAAGCGGTGGCTAATCGGGAATGGAAAAAATGAGCGGACGTGTGTGCTCCGCGGCTCTTTTTATTTTCGGTGGCGAGAAATTTCCTGGGTGAACTGCGGGGGTTCTGCTGCTGCGGTGGTGGATGCGCGGGTAGAGAAAAACGCGATTACCGGGGACTTTTGGTTTTGCTGCTGCTGCTGCTGCTGCTGTTTTGCTTTGTGGTGAGCTGCTGTTATTTATCGCGCTATGATTTTGCTTTCTGATTTTCTTCACGAAGCAAATTCTATTCCAAATCGAAGAATGGCAAATCAGTGCGACCAGTTAGGCCAAAAATATCATTGGTCATTATCGAAAATTGTTTTTCTCCGTTTCGACAACACCGAGAAACAGCATCGATTCCCCGTGTCTACGTTGCCCTGCACATCGTAATTCACGCGATCCTACGCATACGTCCATAAGCACACTTTACAAACGTGACTCATTGCACACGAAAGAGAGTTATATTTTTCTAGCCAGAGGACATAGTATAGAGGCAATCTAATGCGAAAATTGCAAGATAAACCGCTTTCCCGATTCAATGCACGGCGGGGTGGACGGGCGGGCAGGAGGCCGCGCGTAGCCGCGTTTCCCGTTGTATGCAAAATTCGAAGAGCGCGAGAGAGCATAAAGCGCGCCGATGCGACACTGCCTGTAGCTACCAAGTCTGGGGAGTGGGGAGTGGGGGGGCGCGTAGGCGACACCGAGAGAGAGAGAGAGAGAGAGAGAGAGAGAGAGAGGAGCCTGACAACAACGCGCATAAATTACAACGATAAACATGTTATTTATAGGGGGACATAAATTGGCTATGCTAATTTCGGCTGATCAGCGTGCGGGGGCAACTGCATTGGGGGCTTACCGCGATCGACGATAAAATGCGCATTGAGCAGCCGCACTACTGTTTTCCGCAATTACGAATTACAATGGCCCCTGATGGCCGAATGGACTGGGGTATGGGTAGGGATGAGAAGCGGAGGGGGGAAGGGGTACGCGGTAGACAGAGAGAGAGAGAAAGAGGAAAAGTAGGGAGGGCCGATAGTAGTAGCTTTCTCTATTGGTCGCACGTTTTCTTGTGTGACACTCGTGCGGGGCTTAATACGAATCAATTATCTTCGTTGTTTGCTACCCCACCCCCCGTACCCCCTTTCCGCCGTCCTCCCCACCCTCTGGCTAAAACCGTGACTGCGTTTATAACTAGCTGGTACGTGGCTGGTTATGTATGACGCGCGTATATACAGCTCGACGCGCGGTATAACTATTTTATCATCCAGATAAACGATTTTTCGATGAAGTTGGGCCGCGCCTCTTTTGTCATTTCTTCCCATGGAAGAACAGTTAATTAGCTCGCAACCCATAGCTTTCCGAGTTTTATTCAACGAAAGTTCGGTTTTTAGACGTTTAAACGATTTGAGATTGGTTATTGTTTAGAGGAATTAAGCTCTAGTGCAAGTTCTAATATACTATGACAGACTTTTATCCAAACTTCCTCTAGACTTTTTGCCAGACTATATGCCGGACTAATCGTTGTTCACGGGAATTGTTTAACGCGATGGAGAAAAAAGAGGAAATTTTTTTACGATGTAAGCACGCAAAATCATTATAATCCAGATTCGCCCTTTACACCTATATATATACCGAGAAACTCGTCGCCTAACGTATACAGTTAGTTCTTGTCGGTTGTATCTCAGGACACTCAGCAGAGTGTAAGGAAAGCCGAAACCGCTCCCAGTCCTCGTCGTCGTCGTCGTCTAAAGCCGCGGATGCACAAAATACGCGTCTGAGCCAGCAATTATTTAAGACGACTCGCGGCTTCGGAGCCGCAAAACACGAGGACTGCGTCGCTGCGGAGAGACAGTTGCTGCCGGCGAAAATGGAGAGTGAGAGAGAGAGAGAGAGAGGGAGAGAGAGAGGGAGATGGAGAACGGAGAGTAGAGTAGGGGATTCCCCGTGACGTCTGTTCCGGTGGCTTTCTTGCCGCGAGCTGCTGCCGGCGCTGCCGTTACTCTGGGTTTCGCGCCCTCCGGGGATGGCGGCATGATTGCCGGCTGCTTTTGTGCCGAGCAGCTCTCCGAATCGAAAGTTAGATGTAAAACTAATATTGCCGTTGTCGCCCGTAGAGCCGCGCGCCCGCGCACCACCACTGCTCAGCCACGACCTGTCTGCAGGGACTTTGCCAACTTGCTGCTGCTGCTGCTGCTGCTGCCGCCGCCGCTGGGCTGCTCCACGGTTCTCCTGTTAGACTAACCGAGTCTAAGGACGGCTTTTTCTTTAATCTGCCGCGACAGACTGTTTCTTTTCTTACTCTTTATCTGTTTTCGTGTTTTTTTTCCTTTTCTTGGGGTACCGTAGGGCTTTTAGCTTGAACTTTGTGATGGGATTCAGGTGAGTTCATTTTCTTTATTAGTTACGACGAATTTAGGGAATGCGATTCAGTGAAACATATCAAGTATCAAAGAAAGAGGTAGAAAATATTAATTCATAGATATAAGTAATTTCTTTTTTATCATAATAAAGTATGTTTGTATCAAAATAAAACATAATAAGAATTGTATCATGTGAAATTTTCTTATTACACTTTATACTACAATTTTCGATCTAAAATAAACAGGATGAATCTGATGCATCTAAAGTATGAATATTACTACAGGGAACTACAAATAAAACAAAAAACCATGGAATAACAATGTTTGCAGTTGGAAAGTGCTCATTATGAAATTCAATGAATATCAGCTACTAAAAGGAAGAAAAATGGGGGAGAGGAAAAGCTTTAAGGGTCTCACAATAACTCGAGCCCCGAAGCGCACAAGATACGGTATACGTCGAAAATTAATCATCGTACTGGCAGCGGATAATCGTGCGCTTAATCCATTAAATCTCGGGAGCTAAAAGAAGAGGAGGATATGGGCAACAAGAGCTGAGAGCGAAAGAGAGAGAAGGAGAGAGAGAGAGAGAGAGAGAGGCGCCGGTGGCTGACGAAAACGCGACGATATGAAATTCCTAAACAACGAGTATCGATCCGTAGCTTTTTAGGTATACACGGCGGAATTCCAGGGTATACGTATATAAGCGCGTAAGACACGCGAATTTCGCGAGGTGGCCGGTTATAGACTTGGGGCGGTTCCGATGGTGTGCTGCCCGCCGGTCTCGTAGAAAAACAGACGCGAGATAAGCGGGTAGAATAAAAGGCTGAGAGAGAAGGAGATGTGATGGTATATTCAGCACCAGACGTAGAGAAAAACACCGAGCTGTAACATTAATTCATACGACTTTTGGCTTATCAGTTTGTATAATGTTGTTCGGTGATACTTTTCCTACGCTCGTGCTTCCCGCGGACTATACGTGCTGCGTTTAAATGGATTTAAAGTGTGCGCGGTGGAGCTGTTCCTTAATTGATACTGCGCTAAATTCAATTCTTCAGTTATTATTAAATTTAATCTGCCTTTTGTAGAGAGCCAAGTTTATTTTTTACGCGTGTTCGTTGAGTGAAAAGTAATGATTTCTACGAAAATTTAAATTTACTTTACCCTGCACATTTGTAATTTTTCATCTATAAACAATTGTACGACTTATATATCTAGGTAGGTATTTATGATTAAGCATTACTATTCACAATTTACGTACTGCATATAGGTACATAGCGGTGAATTATGTATTAATAACATGCAATCTTATACACACGAAAATACTTAAAAACTATATAAGCTACTGATTTATGAGCATAGTTCACACGGTGTCTTGCGCGACAATCTACTATTACACCTTCATAGATAATTATATGCACGTAAGCAGCTTACAGTTCATGATTAGTTAGTTCTACCGATTTAGCAGAATTTTCAGTTCGCCAGAAACTAAAAAACAAATAATAATTAGGCCATCGCCAGTATTAAAAGCTCACTGCATCGTAATAATGAGTCGCGTGACTATAAAAAAGGCAAGCTCCCCTTCCGTCCGCGATTGGAGACGAACAAGCTGCACAGCTCGCTGAATTATCAGCTTGTAATTATTTTGCTAAATAAATGATTAAAAAAAAAACAAAATGAAATATAAGGATAATTAAAGCGCCGGGAGAGGAGATAAAGATATATAGAGCGACAGAGATGGTAGACGGATGAAAATGAATGTAAAGTAAGAGAAGACGCAACGATCTCGAAGAATCTTAGCTCGCGGCTACAAGGAACAGCAGAGAGAAAGAGAGAGAGAGAGAGAGAGAGAGAGTAAGGGAGGTAACAAACTATATATATATCTATGTATGAGAGTCTGAAGGAGCGTCGGTGTGGCGCTCGCAGCGGAGCTATATTCGTCTAGGGAAGCTCAATTTCAATTTCGAGCCCCCGGGGTGTCGTTGCGAAACGAATATAATTATACGGAATAATTCTGACATGGTGGTGTAGTTCACCTCTCTCTCTCACTCTCGCTTGCTCACCGTGAAACGCGAGAGAGAGACAGAGCGAACGCGCCGAGGAAACGAAAAGACTACTTGATGCTTAAGGGATTGCCGTCGAGTGAGGAGAGAGAGAGAGAGAGAGAGAGGTACGTCTATATACGCGAATTTGCATAAATTTAGCACGTACATTTTCTACTTGGCCGCGCGCCTTAATTAATTGCAGATTTCAATCGAAACGCGGGCTCTATACCTGCGCCTTACTGTTGCAGCGACGGCAATATAACAGTGTCGAGCATGTCTGAGGCTCTCGTGTGTGTGTCGAGACTCGCTCTGATGTCTCGCTCTCCTTTCTTTCTTCTTTTCTAGGCTAAGACGTGACGTTTTCTACTGATTCTTTTTTTTTGGGGGGCGGGGGAGTCGTTGATTTTATCTCTCTTCGAAAAGACTGTTTCTTTAATAGTTTGAATTTAGACGAGATTATTTATCATGGAGGAGATCATGAACTTTTTTTATCATCAACTCTGATTCATATCTTACAATCCGTAATTTTAAATAAGTGTCTCCTCATCTCTGAAATCTAAATGTCAGCCTTATAATTTTGTATTACATGCAAGTGGCACTTACTCCTTCTAATTATTAAAGAGTGTCCTATTTGTTACTGAATAAATTCCCAAATTCAGTTGTACACAGAAAGATTTCTTTGATTGAATATTCGAACGACTTTTTTTTTGTAATACTTAGTTTTTATTTGATGTTTCCTCTTTGA